>OZ035831.1:43785315-43796791 GCA_964034765.1 Knipowitschia caucasica
CAGACTGCGGCGGGAGAGTGACAGTGAAACCCGTTGGGACTGACCAGTTTGAGCAGACTGCGGCGGGAGAGTGACAGTGAAACCCGTTGGGACTGACCAGTTTGAGCAGACTGTGGCGGGAGAGTGACAGTGAAACCCGTTGGGACTGACCAGTTTGAGCAGACTGCGGCGGGAGAGTGACAGTGAAACCCGTTGGGACTGACCAGTTTGAGCAGACTGCGGCGGGAGAGTGACAGTGAAACCCGTTGGGACTGACCAGTTTGAGCAGACTGCGGCGGGAGAGTGACAGTGAAACCCGTTGGGACTGACCAGTTTGGGCGGACTGCGGCGGGAGAGTGACAGTGAAACCCGTTGGGACTGACCAGTTTGAGCAGACTGCGGCGGGAGAGTGACAGTGAAACCCGTTGGGACTGACCAGTTTGAGCAGACTGTGGCGGGAGAGTGACAGTGAAACCCGTTGGGACTGACCAGTTTGGGCGGACTGCGGCGGGAGAGTGACAGTGAAACCCGTTGGGACTGACCAGTTTGAGCAGACTGCGGCGGGAGAGTGACAGTGAAACCCGTTGGGACTGACCAGTTTGAGCAGACTGCGGCGGGAGAGTGACAGTGAAACCCGTTGGGACTGACCAGTTTGAGCAGACTGCGGCGGGAGAGTGACAGTGAAACCCGTTGGGACTGACCAGTTTGGGCGGACTGTGGCGGGAGAGTGACAGTGAAACCCGTTGGGACTGACCAGTTTGAGCAGACTGTGGCGGGAGAGTGACAGTGAAACCCGTTGGGACTGACCAGTTTGAGCAGACTGCGGCGGGAGAGTGACAGTGAAACCCGTTGGGACTGACCAGTTTGAGCAGACTGTGGCGGGAGAGTGACAGTGAAACCCGTTGGGACTGACCAGTTTGAGCAGACTGCGGCGGGAGAGTGACAGTGAAACCCGTTGGGACTGACCAGTTTGAGCAGACTGCGGCGGGAGAGTGACAGTGAAACCCGTTGGGACTGACCAGTTTGAGCAGACTGCGGCGGGAGAGTGACAGTGAAACCCGTTGGGACTGACCAGTTTGAGCAGACTGCGGCGGGAGAGTGACAGTGAAACCCGTTGGGACTGACCAGTTTGAGCAGACTGCGGCGGGAGAGTGACAGTGAAACCCGTTGGGACTGACCAGTTTGAGCAGACTGCGGCGGGAGAGTGACAGTGAAACCCGTTGGGACTGACCAGTTTGAGCAGACTGCGGCGGGAGAGTGACAGTGAAACCCGTTGGGACTGACCAGTTTGAGCAGACTGTGGCGGGAGAGTGACAGTGAAACCCGTTGGGACTGACCAGTTTGAGCAGACTGCGGCGGGAGAGTGACAGTGAAACCCGTTGGGACTGACCAGTTTGAGCAGACTGCGGCGGGAGAGTGACAGTGAAACCCGTTGGGACTGACCAGTTTGAGCAGACTGCGGCGGGAGAGTGACAGTGAAACCCGTTGGGACTGACCAGTTTGGGCAGACTGTGGCGGGAGAGTGACAGTGAAACCCGTTGGGACTGACCAGTTTGAGCAGACTGTGGCGGGAGAGTGACAGTGAAACCCGTTGGGACTGACCAGTTTGAGCAGACTGTGGCGGGAGAGTGACAGTGAAACCCGTTGGGACTGACCAGTTTGGGCGGACTGTGGCGGGAGCGTGACAGTGAAACCCGTTGGGACTGACCAGTTTGAGCAGACTGCGGCGGGAGAGTGACAGTGAAACCCGTTGGGACTGACCAGTTTGGGCAGACTGTGGCGGGAGCGTGACAGTGAAACCCGTTGGGACTGACCAGTTTGAGCAGACTGTGGCGGGAGCGTGACAGTGAAACCCGTTGGGACTGACCAGTTTGAGCAGACTGCGGCGGGAGAGTGACAGTGAAACCCGTTGGGACTGACCAGTTTGGGCAGACTGCGGCGGGAGAAGACCCGGCGGGGGCAGGACAGATGGTGGTGTTTGCAGATCCAGCTCCTCATGTTCAGCCAATCAGCTGTGGCCTTAGGAGGAGGTCCATCCTCTCTGTGCAGCAGCACCAGCTGCTTCTGCGAACGCACTGCACTGCCCTCTAGGAGGCGCTCTAACTGCAAGAACACAGGGCTGTGTGAGAGAGGGGGGAGGGGGGAGAGACCAGAGAGAGACCAGAGAGAGAGACCAGAGAGAGAGACCAGAGAGAGAGACCAGAGAGAGACCAGAGAGAGACCAGAGAGAGAGTTCAGAAAGAGAGACCAGAGAGAGACACCAGAGAGACCAGAGAGAGACTAAAGAGAGACCAGAGAGAGAGACCAGAGAGAGAGACCAGAGAGAGGGACCAGAGAGAGAGTTCAGAAAGAGAGACCAGAGAGAGACTAAAGAGAGACCAGAGAGAGAGACCAGAGAGAGAGACCAGAGAGAGACCATCGAGAGAGACCAGAGAGAGAGTTCAGAAAGAGAGACCAGAGAGAGACACCAGAGAGACCAGAGAGAGACCAGAGAGAGACCAGAGAGAGACTAAAGAGAGAGACCAGAGAGAGAGACCAGAGATAGACCAGAGAAAGACCAGAGAGAGACCAGAGAGAGACCAGAGATAGACCAGAGAGAGACCAGAAAGAGACCAGAGATAGACCAGAGAGAGACCAGAGAGAGACCAGAGAGAGACCAGAGATAGACCAGAGAGAGACCAGAGAGAGACCAGAGAGAGAGACCAGAAAGAGACCAGAGATAGACCAGAGAGACCAGAGAGAGACCAGAGAGAGAGACCAGAAAGAGAGACCAGAGAGAGACTAAAGAGAGACCAGAGAGAGAGACCAGAGAGAGAGACCAGAGAGAGACCATCGAGAGAGACCAGAGAGAGAGTTCAGAAAGAGAGACCAGAGAGAGACACCAGAGAGACCAGAGAGAGACCAGAGAGAGACCAGAGAGAGACTAAAGAGAGAGACCAGAGAGAGAGACCAGAGATAGACCAGAGAGAGACCAGAGAGAGACCAGAGATAGACCAGAGAGAGACCAGAGAGAGACCAGAGATAGACCAGAGAGAGACCAGAGAGAGACCAGAGAGAGACCAGAGAGAGAGACCAGAGATAGACCAGAGAGAGACCAGAGAGAGACCAGAGAGAGACCAGAGAGAGAGACCAGAGATAGACCAGAGAGAGACCAGAGAGAGACCAGAGAGAGACCAGAGAGAGACCAGAGACAGACCAGAGAGAGACCAGAGAGAGACCAGAGAGAGACCAGAGAGAGAGACCAGAGATAGACCAGAGAGAGACCAGAGAGAGAGACCAGAGAGAGACCAGAGAGAGACCAGAGAGAGACCAGAGAGAGAGACCAGAGAGAGAGTTCAGAAAGAGAGACCAGAGAGAGACTAAAGAGAGACCAGAGAGAGAGACCAGAGAGAGAGACCAGAGAGAGACCATCGAGAGAGACCAGAGAGAGACCAGAGAGAGAGTTCAGAAAGAGAGACCAGAGAGAGACACCAGAGAGACCAGAGAGAGACCAGAGAGAGACCAGAGAGAGACTAAAGAGAGAGACCAGAGAGAGAGACCAGAGATAGACCAGAGAAAGACCAGAGAGAGACCAGAGAGAGACCAGAGATAGACCAGAGAGAGACCAGAGAGAGAGACCAGAGAGAGACCAGAGAGAGACCAGAGAGAGACCAGAGAGAGACCAGAGAGAGAGACCAGAGAGAGACCAGAGAGAGACCAGAGAGAGACCAGAGAGAGAGACCAGAGAGAGAGCAGCACTGACCTCCCCTGCCACGGGCTCCTGCTCCCCCAGGCCCACGATGAGGATGCAGTCTGCTTGGCGGATGCAGCGCTGGGTCCAGGGGCTGAGGCTCGGGTCGCTCTGGTACAGGACGATGCGGTGGATGTCCTCCTGCTGCCCCAACCAGCTGGACAACCGGTACTCATGCACACTGCAACCACAGACACCAGGGGAGGACAAGGGAAGGACCAGGTGAGGACCAGGTGAGGAGGGACTGCTACACCAAAGTCTCTCTCTGTTTCTAACTATGTCTCTCTCTGGTCTCTCTCTGGTCTCTCTCTGTTTCTAACTATGTCTCTCTCTGGTCTCTCTCTGGTCTCTCTCTGGTCTCTCTCTGGTCTCTCTCTGGTCTCTCGCTGGTCTCTCGCTGGTCTCTCGCTGGTCTCTCGCTGGTCTCTCGCTGGTCTCTCTGGTCTCTCGCTGGTCTCTCTCTGGTCTCTCTCTGGTCTCTCTCTGGTCTCTCTCTGGTCTCTCTCTGGTCTCTCTCTGGTCTCTCTCTGGTCTCTCTCTGGTCTCTCTCTGGTCTCTCTCTCTGGTCTCTTTCTGGTCTCTCTCTGGTCTCTCTCTGGTCTCTCGCTGGTCTCTCTCTGGTCTCTCTCTGGTCTCTCTCTGGTCTCTCTCTGGTCTCTCTCTCTCTGGTCTCTCTCTGGTCTCTTTCTGGTCTCTCTCTGGTCTCTCTCTGGTCTCTCTCTGGTCTCTCTCTGGTCTCTCTCTGGTCTCTCTCTGGTCTCTCTCTGGTCTCTCTCTGGTCTCTCTCTGGTCTCTCTCTGGTCTCTCTCTCTCTGGTCTCTCTCTCTGGTCTCTCTGGTCTCTCTCTGGTCTCTCGCTGGTCTCTCGCTGGTCTCTCTCTGGTCTCTCTCTGGTCTCTCTCTGGTCTCTCTCTGGTCTCTCTCTGGTCTCTCTCTCTGGTCTCTTTCTGGTCTCTCTCTGGTCTCTCTCTGGTCTCTCGCTGGTCTCTCTCTGGTTTCTCTCTGGTCTCTCTCTGGTCTCTCTCTGGTCTCTCTCTCTCTGGTCTCTCTCTGGTCTCTTTCTGGTCTCTCTCTGGTCTCTCTCTGGTCTCTCTCTGGTCTCTCTCTGGTCTCTCTCTGGTCTCTCTCTGGTCTCTCTCTGGTCTCTCTCTGGTCTCTCTCTGGTCTCTCTCTGGTCTCTCTCTGGTCTCTCTCTCTCTGGTCTCTCTCTGGTCTCTCTCTCTGGTCTCTCTGGTCTCTCTCTGGTCTCTCGCTGGTCTCTCGCTGGTCTCTCTCTGGTCTCTCTCTGGTCTCTCTCTGGTCTCTCTCTGGTCTCTCTCTGGTCTCTCTCTCTGGTCTCTCTCTCTGGTCTCTCTCTCTGGTCTCTCTCTCTCTGGTCTCTCTCTCTCTGGTCTCTCTCTGGTCTCTCTCTCTGGTCTCTCTCTCTGGTCTCTCTCTCTGGTCTCTCTCTCTGGTCTCTCTCTGGTCTCTCTCTGGTCTCTCTCTCTGGTCTCTCTCTCTGGTCTCTCTCTCTGGTCTCTCTCTCTCTGGTCTCTCTCTCTCTGGTCTCTCTCTCTGGTCTCTCTCTCTGGTCTCTCTCTCTGGTCTCTCTCTCTGGTCTCTCTCTCTGGTCTCTCTCTGGTCTCTCTCTGGTCTCTCTCTCTGGTCTCTCTCTCTGGTCTCTCTCTCTGGTCTCTCTCTCTCTCTGGTCTCTCTCTCTCTCTGGTCTCTCTCTCTGGTCTCTCTCTCTGGTCTCTCTCTGGTCTCTCTCTCTGGTCTCTCTCTGGTCTCTCTCTCTGGTCTCTCTCTCTGGTCTCTCTCTCTCTCTAGTCTCTCTCTCTCTCTGGTCTCTCTCTCTGGTCTCTCTCTCTCTCTCTAGTCTCTCTCTCTCTCTGGTCTCTCTCTCTGGTCTCTCTCTCTGGTCTCTCTCTCTGGTCTCTCTCTCTCTCTGGTCTCTCTCTCTGGTCTCTCTCTCTGGTCTCTCTCTGGTCTCTCTCTCTGGTCTCTCTCTGGTCTCTCTCTCTGGTCTCTCTCTCTGGTCTCTCTCTCTCTCTAGTCTCTCTCTCTCTCTGGTCTCTCTCTCTGGTCTCTCTCTCTGGTCTCTCTCTCTCTCTAGTCTCTCTCTCTCTCTGGTCTCTCTCTCTGGTCTCTCTCTCTGGTCTCTCTCTCTGGTCTCTCTCTCTCTGGCCGATTCTCCAGGGAGAAATTGCTGAGGAAGGAATGTAAAATTACAGTAATAGAGCTCTTACCTTCAATCGTACTTAAAGCTGAGGTTCCAAAATTATTATCAGGAATTCATACACTTCATTCATACCCACACACACACTGCTTTTCCCAAAGAGAGATTTGAAAATAAACCACATATCATTCTGTCTTGTGAGAAAATAGTTTCTTTAGTATGAGCTAGAGCCCTGGGAGTCACTCTTTGAGTCCTGAGAGCAGAGTGAGGGTGGTTATTCACTTTCTGTCTGAAAAAGCTGCTCTAAAGATGTGACAGAGGCCAGAACTACATACAGTACATGTGGAAACTAGAGACAGTATTTCTCTGGTGCTTCTCTGGTCCCTCTCCTCTGGTCTCTCCTCTGGTCTCTCCTCTGGTCTCTCCTCTGGTCTCTCCTCTGGTCTCTCCTCTGGTCTCTCCTCTGGTCTCTCCTCTGGTCTCTCCTCTGGTCTTTCCTCTGGTCTTTCCTCTCGTCTCTCTGGTCCCTCTCTAGTCCCTCTCTGGTCCCTCTCCTCTGGTCTCTCCTCTGGTCTCTCCTCTGGTCTCTCCTCTGGTCTCTCCTCTGGTCTTTCCTCTGGTCTTTCCTCTTGTCTCTCTGGTCCCTCTCTAGTCCCTCTCTGGTCCCTCTCCTCTGGTCTCTCCTCTGGTCTCTCCTCTGGTCTCTCCTCTGGTCTCTCCTCTGGTCTTTCCTCTTGTCTCTCTCTGGTCCCTCTCTAGTCCCTCTCTGGTCTCTCTCCGGTCTCTCGCTGGTCTCTATCATGTCTCTTTCTCTCTGGTCTCTCTCCCTCTCTGGTCTCTCTCTGGTCCCTCTCTAGTCCCTCTCTGGTCTCTCTCTGGTCCATATCTAGTCCCTCTCTGGTCTCACTACGGTCTCTCTCATGTCTCTGGTCTCTCTGGTCTCTCTCTGTACTTAAATACTATAGTACAGTATTTAGTATTATTTCAAGAACTGTCGTTGAGCCAGCACACTGTTGCCAATGTACCATAACACAACACAGTCTTCTCACCTCGTGTTGGTATGATTACAGTGAACTTGAACCTGGTTAAACAGCTGGTTCCTCACCTGGTGCGCCTCGACCTGGGCGGCCCCCCACAGATCGGCCAGGCGGGGGTGTGTGGGGGGGACCAGGCTGTGGATGGTGCTGTTGGGGGTGACCTGTAGAGAGGCTGAGGCACTTTGCAGAGTCTGAGGAGAACACAGAGAAAGGTCTGTTAGCATGAGGCTAACTAGCTTTACCCTAGGATGTCAAAATAGTCCAAAGAGAAGAAACAAAACTAAAGATCCTTGATAACTAGAGCGTAGAGCAACCAGAGAGAGACCTGAGAGAGAGAGAAGAGATCAGTGAGAGACCAGAGAGAGACCTAAGAGAGAGAACAGAGCGAGACAAGAGACCAGAGCGATATCAGAGAGACACCAGAATCTGTATACAAGCTCTGATTTTAAGTTGAAATGCAGAGATCAATGACATTTTTATCAATATTCTAGTTTTCACTTTGCTATATGCATTTATAGGAGTTGTCTCTCTCTGATCTCTGGTCTCTCTTTCTGGTTTCTTTCTCTGGTCCCTCTCTCTAGTCTCTCTCAGGTCTTTCTCTCTGGTCTCTCTCTCTCTTTCTCTATAGAAGCAGTCCTTTTAGTTCCATAAATATATTGTGAGAATGTTACACCGTGGGGAGCTCCCTTTGTCTCGTATAAAAGGAAACACAGCCTCAGACTTGAATCACAAACCGGGATCAGTTCTTTCAGTCTCTATCGGAGTGTGTTGGATTGATTCGTCTGCAGAACAACTCCACTGTTCCTATTAAAACACACCGCCCACTGCAGCTCTGCGGAACAATGTCTTCCCTCCGCTGCTGACATTTCTCATTTTCTCAATAAGCAGAGGCGACAATAGCATCTCCTGCTGCCAAAACAAAGACACAAAAGCCTTCGTGGAGGAACAGTGTGAGACCGGCTGGACTTCTGAGGGAGAGGGTCGCAATGAGTCATGTGGTCGTCCAGAGAGAGAGCAGAGCTGGTGTCGCACAGAAACTGAATCTGATTTGAATTCAGAATGAAAAGTGTCTGCTGTATGTTGTGTTATGTGCAGTTCACATGAGATCCATTTGTGTTGATGTTGTAGATGTGTCTTTCAGTATCTCAGGAGGAGACAATACAGGTCTATGGGAAGGAGAGAGACCAGAGAGAGACTAGAGAGAGACCAGAGAGAGAGAGGGACTAGAGACTAGAGATAGACTGGACGAGAGAGAGCCGAGAGAGCAGAGAGAGACTAGAGAGAGACCAGAAAGAGAACAGAAAGAGACTAGAGAGAGACCAGAGAGAGACCAAAAGACTGACTAGAGAGAGACCAGAGAGAGACCAGAAAGACAGTGACTAGAGAGACCAGAAAGAGAGTAACTAGAGAGACCAGAAAGAGAGACCAGCGAGAGGGAATCGAGAGAGACTCGAGAGAGACCAGAAAGAGAACATAAAGAGACTAGAAAGACACTAGAGAGAGAGCAGAGAGAGACCAGAAAGAGAACAGAAAGAGACTAGAGAGAGACCAGAGAGAGACACCAGCGAGAGACCAGCGAGAGACTAGAATGAGAATTACTTTTTTTCTGCCCTCCACCACAATGTGAAACCATAGAGTCTTTGGAACGTTGGGATACAGACGTACGCTCTGATACCAGCTTCTGTGTCTCAGTACAGATACTTCAAACTTGAAGAACGATAAAACCATACTTTATCTGAATCTCACAGAAGAACCATCTGAGGAGAACCATCTGAGGGCTGGTTAATGTCTGAATGTCTACAGGAGAAGCAGCTTTACTATCCCCACAATGCTTTGGTTTGATGCCAGTTACCGGGAAACGTTTCTGCATCTGGGAAATAATATTTGTGCATCAAATTAATCTTCTTTTCTCACATTCCGGAGGAGAGTGAGTAAGAGGCTCACACTGTTCAGGTTTGGAAGGAGACACATGGTCTTGTAAGTACTATATGGTCAGGTCCTTCTTTCTCTTTCTGGTTTCTCTCTGGTGTCTCTCTTCTCTCTTTCTGGTCTCTGTAATCTCTCTCCTCTCTCTTTGGTCTCTCTTTCTTCTCTCTACATTGTCCCCTCTCCCCTCTCTCTCCCCTCTCTCTCCTCTCTCTCTCTGGTGTCTCTAGTCTTTCTCCTCTCTCCCTGGTCTCTCTAGTCTCTCTCCTCTCTGGTCTCACTCTGGTCTCTAGTCTCTCTCCTCTCTCTCTGGTCTCGCTCTGTTTTCTCTAAACAGTATAAATCTTACGTTTTTAAATCACTTAAAGATCAGTTTTGTATAATATCGGTCTCTCTCCTCCCAACCGTCAGTGGTTTCATAGTTCTCTCTGTGAAATAATTTGAAACACAGTAATTAGAATCCGGAATGAGAAACGCGGTGCCACAAAAGACCCGGGTCTCGCTCGCCCTCGGCTCCTGTCTCTGAGACACAGAACTTGACCTTTCGCACTCATTATTTCCCAATCCTCCTGATTCTAACGAGCTCAGAGTCAGACCACAGTTAACCACACCTCATTCATCTGCAGCTCTGACTAATGATTCCTACGACACCAGCTGCATAGTAACGTCACAAGGTTTTTTTTCTAGGAATCTTATCATTTGTAACTTCTAGAATTATGCTTATATTTGTTTGTATTATTTATCCTACAGGGGCGACAGTAGCTCAGTTGGTAGAGCATTGGCCTTAAGGCCAGAAGGTTGTGGGTTCAATTCCCACCTCCACACCTTCTCCACCGACTCCCACTGATGACTGCTGTCGTTGTGTCCTTGGGCAAGACACTTAACCCCACTTTGCCCAAAGCCCCCACTGAAAGATCAAGGCTATGCTCACACTCAGAGAGCAGCCATCCTCCTGTGGACTCACCACCTGCAGAGGGTCAGTGAGGGGCTGGTGCTATGAGACTTGGGTGGCATCTCTGACTGCCACCCCCCTGACCCAGAAATGGATTAAAGGGTAGAAAATGGATGGATGGATGGATATTTATCCTACAGCGATCAATAAAGTATCTCTCTATCTACCAGGCAAGACCAGGGAAGAGAGGCCAGGGAAAAGAGGCCAGAGAGCTATGTCAGGTGTGAGAAACCAGAGAGAGACCGGAGAGAGACCAGAGAGAGAGATCAGGGAGAGACCAGATAGAGAGGCCAGAGTGAGAGACCAGGGAAAGAGGCGTAAGGAACCAGAGAGAGGCCGGAAAGAGACCAGAGAGAGAGATCAGAGAGAGAGATCAGGGAGAGAGACCAGAGAGAGAGATCAGGGAGAGAGACCAGAGAGAGAGACCAGAGAGAGAGATAAGGGAGAGACCAGATAGAGAGGCCAGAGTGAGAGACCAGAAAGAGACCGGAAAGAGAACAGAGAGAGAGGCCAGAGAGAGAAAAAAGGCTGATGTATTAAATAATTTGTCATTGTATCATGATCAATACAACGCTGAGATGAAGGCTGGATTTAATAACAAAACGACAGAAGGGTCGAAAAAGAGAAATTACTTTTAAAGACGTTCTGCCACATCGTCCAGAGCATTGATCTGTCGCAGGATTTTTCTCCTCTCACGTGTTATTATATGTACTGTACTGTTACTAGACTCCATTACACGAAGCAGAGACCAGAGGGAGACCAGAGAGTGACCAGAGAGAGAGACCAGAAAGGGAGACCAGGGAGACCAGAAAGTGACCAGAGAGAGAGGCCAGAAAGGGAGGCCAGGGAGACCAGAGTGACCAGAGAGAGAGGCCAGAGACGGAGACCAGGGAGACCAGAGAGACCAGAGAGACCAGAGAGGGACTAGAGAGAGATCAGAGAGAAACCAGAGATAGGGCCGCATAAGGCTGGTGGAAGCAGCACTAAAGAGCTCATCTGGTCTCTTTTCATGACCTTGTACACATGGTGTTCACAGACCTGTTGCTGCTGTAGCTGCTGCAAGAGTTGCTGTTGCTGGTACTGGTGCAGCTGCTGCAGCTGTTGCAGCTGGTGCAGCTGTTGGAACTGTGACTGCTGCTGCTGCTGCTGCTGCATGACGAGCTGAGCCTGATGCTGACTCAGGAAACTGTTCACTGTCCCCTCAAATCCCTCGCCGGGGGTCCCACACGCTCCACTGCCTCCTGAGAAAGAAAGAGAGACAGAGAGAAGGAGAGACAGAGGTAGGGAGAATCACTCAGAGAGGAAGAGAGAGAGACACACAAAAAGATAGAGAGAGAGAGAGAGAGAGAGACACACACACACACACACACACACACACACACAGAGGGAGTCAGCGTTTGTAAGGAACATATCACATGCTGCATTTTGGCCTGAGAGAGAGACCAGAGAGACTGTACTCGCTGATCTCTGAGGTTTGTGTACAGATGTTTTTACTAAGAGCATAGATCTTGTAAATCTTCTAAATGTATTCCTTAGAAGTGTTTTTTATTCTGTCTCTCTGACTGTTGCACCAAGCCAAAGCAATTTCCAAGTCTGTGACCTCCTGTTACTTACGTGGCAATAAAAATTATTCTGATTCTGAGATGCAAAAGATTTAAAGCCATGTTTTAAAGTCTCAAGTTTTGTCCACTTTTG
>OZ035831.1:43796801-43919301 GCA_964034765.1 Knipowitschia caucasica
TGAGAAAGATGTGTGCATTGATTGTATTCAGTAGAGGTGCAATGGTTCATCACTGATCCGTGATCCGTTCGGTTCAATGTCTTCGGTTCGGTACAGACGTGATCCGCGGTTTGATTTATGAAAAAAAAGTTGTGCGCATGTTGTTCATTCCACACACAGCGTGGTCACGGCAAGCAGAGGAACGGAGATGCTTGAAAGCCCCGCGTCATTTAAATCCCCAGTATGAGAGCATTTTGGCTTCACTGTAACTATACTGATAATTAATATTCGACAAAACTGTCACGATGTGTAAGCACTGTGGCACAAGAAAG
The DNA here is from genome assembly GCA_964034765.1 of Knipowitschia caucasica. Classification (NCBI taxonomy): domain Eukaryota; kingdom Metazoa; phylum Chordata; class Actinopteri; order Gobiiformes; family Gobiidae; genus Knipowitschia; species Knipowitschia caucasica. Next base: position 43,797,113 of record OZ035831.1, read on the forward strand.
ACATGAGTGAAAAAAAGCGTCTCAACGACCGCTTATTGTCGCGGCATTTAAGCAGCCCCTTTACGCACAGTCAGACCTTGGACGTCCCGCGGAACCTATAAGAGATCCATGAGCGGAACCGCTCACTTCATCACCGCAGACTGGGAGATGAAGAGTCTGGCACTGCAGACACGCCCCCTCTACAACAGTCACACAGTCACACAGCGCAGGTACTGACACAGCAGCGGAGGAATGGAAGACAAAGGCCCAGTACCTTAGTCACAATTGATAATGCCAAAAATTAAATAAATGCATTGAATGAGGCTGGACTGGGCCCAGAATGGACCGCTTCCTCGGGAGAATCAGGAAGGTGGTTTAATATATGAGGGTAAATGACCTCATAAAGTGCCTTCTTATGTTGCACTTTGTGTTGTTTTTCATTAATTATGTTAAATAGACATAATTGGATGGATGGAATATGCCTTCCATCCATCCATCCATCCATTTCCTTCCCCTTATCCATTTCTAGGTCAGGGGGGGGCAGTCAGAGCAGGTGCCGAGTCCACATGAGCTGTGTTTATTAAAAAGACAACACTTTTTTTGAAAAATGAACCAAACCGAGGTACGAACCGTACCGTGATTTTTTTTCAAACCGTTGCACCCCTAGTATTCAGTACAATGATATTGTGTAAATATACATTTTATGTTGGACCCGTCTTTAGGATGCAGACAAAGCCCAGCCTGACCTCAGCTTACCTGAATTGGGCAGGTCTGAAGCTGATTGCCACGACTCTCCTATTGCGAGCCAGGTAAAGACAAGTGAACAAGTTGACATGTAGAGTGCTTGATTTAGTCACATTAATGTTGTCTGTTTAGTGTGCTGAAGATGTCCAGAATTCACACATCATGACTGTCTTCATGTTTGAATTCAACACTACGTCTGAACTAGGGCTGGGCGATATAAACGGTATAAGCGGTATGCAATATAAATTTGGCCCACGGTAGAGATTTTTGTTATACCGGCATATTGAGATAGGTCATTATGTCATCAAAAAGCAGCCAGCAGAAAGCACCAAAACAAACCGGCATTCAGCAGCATTAGCCTAGCATTAGCCTAGCACTATGGGACACCACTGGAAACAGCAAACAGCAGCACAGCATTCACACCGTGTTTCTGTCTCTGTATTGTTGTCACAGCGGCCCCAGCAGAGGTAAATACACACACAGTAATCACAGTTTAAGCGTTCACCTTTTGGCCAATCAGTGTCAAAGCGGCGTAGGCTCGAAGCGCCAGCGTGAGCCAAAATAGATCCATGCGTGTGCCGTGTCCGCAGCATCATCACAGTTTGGTAAAGTTAGCGGACCTCCGCGGTCAATAGCGGACCTCCGCGGCCAATAGCTCACGAAAGCTACTTTAAACAAAATTAATTGTGCCAAAATAACCATTTACATCAATTGTTCAAATCCAATGTGCTGTTTTAATGAACATAAATCCATTGAATCATTCAGTTCACTGCAAGCGCAGAGAAAAGCGCTTAGGGAGCGTCAACAAATGGCAAGACCAGCTTTGTAAACAAACAATAGCTTTTACTAAAGCCATGTACCTACACAAAACTCTCAGACACTACAAAAAATGACCATGTCTAACTGCTACAGGCTTTGATTTCAACATTTGTGAGTGCTTTTATTTTGTAAATGAATACATATGTTTTTCTTTTCTTTTAAATTGCTTTTACAGTAAATGGTCTTTACTGTAACTCACATAAATAATGTATGTTACAGCATTTGTCTCACAACTCAAAAAATATATATACTAGATTCTATTATATAAATAAGTAACAATCTTGACTATTTTATGCAAGAACCTGCTAGACCTATATTGAAATTCACACACCAAATTATACCGCAATATATACCGTCTACCGTCTGTGACCCAAATTATACCGCAATATGAATTTTAGGCCATATCGCCCACCCCTAGTCTGAACTGTATTCATTGATATCAAAATTAGTTTAAACTACAATCTGGTTTCACTACACTGGAGAGGTCCATTACACACATCTCAGCTGTAGTATAAAAGTAGATTCTGGTTTCACTACACTGGAGAGGTCCATTACACACATCACTAACATTATGTAAATGCTTAATTTATGAATATTTGTAATAATAATAATTTGTAATAATTTAAAACAACTGAATTATGTTTTTTGCTCATACAGGGTAGTGAGTAACCCTAACCCAGCTTCTCGAACCCAGCAGGAACATGTGATGCCTCCAATGCTACGAAGGACCAAAAGCATTCAGGTTTAAAAAACATGGTTGGCCTGAGAAAATTACAATATGTCTAATATTTTGTTTCTTTCAATAGTGGGGGAGCCAAACTGAGTATGATTCAGAAGAATTGTGTGGCTTTACTTCAGACGAAAGTGAAGAATATATCCCAGAGACTGATAACAGCAGTGATTCTTGTGATTCAATAGAGAGTGAGATTCTTTCAGTGGATGATACAGAAATAACCACATGCCCAGCCTTGCATTCAAAAATCTTGCCTTTGAGCAGTTCTACAGAAGTTATAGGCGGAAACCTAAATTCGGCAAGAGGAAGGTCTCCCACAAGAAAATCAAATAAAACTAAAAAACAACCCAAGAAAAGAAAATCAAGTCCACCACAACATAGTAAGACACAATCTGCAAAATATCAACAAGAAAAAGAGGACCAGCCAAAACTTCCAAACAGTTCTGTCCCTGTAGTCGATGCATGCCATGATTCGCTGTCCGTGCTAGCAGTTTGCAAAAAAGAGGATGGTTCACGCATGTTCAATAAGAAACAATACTGCTTATTCTGCAAGACGGCAGTGCTCAAAATATCCAGGCACATGGAGCGTGCTCATAAAAATGAACGTGAGGTTGCTCGGGCTCTGTCTTTTAATAAAGGATCCAAAGAGAGGAGGATGCATCTAGAACTTTTGCGAAACAGGGGGAACTTTTCCCATAATGTTGATGTGTTGAAAACAGGTGCGGGACAGCTTATTCCTCGCATGCAACCCCAAGGAAATACACAGGCTCAGGATTACCTGCACTGTATCCATTGTCAGGGCCTCTTCAGAAGAAAAAGGCTCTGGAAACATGTATTGCAATGTAAGTTCAAGCCCAGTGGGAAACCAAATCGGGGTAAAACCCGTGTTCAGGCCCTTTGATACCAGCTGGCGGAGGGACAGCAAATGCACAAAGAGGACTTCTGGAAACTGTTGACCAACATGATACAAGATGAAGTTTTTTCCGCATTGAAAGAAGACAAATGTATCCTAGAGTTTGGTGAACATCTATTTCACCGTTTAGGCCATGACAAGGGGAAACATGAATACATTCGCCAAAAAATGAGGGAGTTGGGAAGGCTTCTCTTATGCTCCAGGAAAAATACTAAAATCAAAACAATTGAAGACCATGTTCTGCCTGCCAATTTCATGCATGTTGTGGAGTCTGTGAAGATTGTAGCTGGTCATGAAAAAACAACCAACACATTCAAGAGCCCAAGTTTGGCACTCAAACTAGGACACAGCTTGACTAAAATATCAATGTTAGTCGAGAGTCGTTCGAATGTTCATAACAACTATGTTGCAGCAAAAAGTGCCCGCACATTCCGCCAAATATATGAAGCGAGATGGCATGAAATGGTATCCGCAGCATCTTTAAGAACACTCCAAGAGGCTAAGTGGAATGCCCCTTTATTGCTTCCATTTACAAGAGACGTTCAAACATTTCATTCTTATTTAGACATTGAAAAGCAGAAAATTCACTCCTTGTTATCTTCTGGGGCATCAGCCCAGACTTGGACACGACTGGCAAAAGTTACTTTGACACAAATTGTACTCTTCAATAGGCGAAGATCAGGCGAAGTATCAAAGATGCCTCTGTCGGCCTATTTGTCCCCAAATAATAGAGATTCTCTTGAAGACCTGGGTGACGCACTTTCAGATCTGGAAAAAAAGCTTTGCCAGCACTTTCGAAGAATCGAAATTACAGGAATAAGAGGGAGAAAGGTCTCCATCCTTTTGACGCCCTCAATGCAGGAGTCATTGGATCTGCTCAACACCAAACGGGAGATTTGTGAGGTCCCTGTGAAAAATGGCTACCTGTTTGCAAGACCAAATGCTATGACTTGTTACCGTGGTTCAGACTGCCTAAGAGAGTTTGCCAGGGTCTGCGGAGCGGAAAACCCACAGTCTGACCTCAACAAAACTAAGGAAGCAAACTGCCACGTTATCACAAGTCCTAAATCTCACAAACACTGAGCTTGATCAGTTAGCCGATTTCCTCGGCCATGATGTGAGAGTGCATCGCCAATTTTACAGGCTTCCAGAAGGTACCCTTCAGCTTGCTAAAATTAGCAAGGTGCTTTTGGCTCTGGAGCAGGGACGTGTTGCTGAATTCAAAGGCAAAAGCCTTGATGACATCAATATTGAGCCTGAAGGTATCCACCTGCAATAGTTACACTATTGTGTTGTAGTAAAATCTATTCTGTATTCCAATATTATGTTGTTTTACTTATGTAGACACCGTCGAGGCAGACAGCGGTGAGGACGAAAGCGACACTGAAGCTTTAGATGACTCTGTGTCACAAGGTATTTAGATTTTTTTATCTGTCTATATTTGTTGTCTACTACTAGAACATGTCTTTAGTTGCAATGACAGTTTTCAACTAGTCTTAACAGGGCTCGACATTAACGGTTGTCCACTTGCCCGGGGCCAGTAAAGATTTGGGACAGGCAAGTGCGCTGTCTTATCAAGTTGTACAATTCTCTTCATTGGAACATTCTCTAGACCAATGAAATGCATCAGGGAGAAACCAGAGATTAAATTTGTTTGCAGATCCGCAATTTACAACTTTTTTCCCACTGTGTGACCGCATGCACTTGCTGCTGTTTGCATTACTTTCTCAAACGGCATTCACACCCTCCATTCTGACCCTGGGAGCAACTGCAGCTGCATTATAACCACAACCGCGTTGTCAAAGCGGCTGTCGTTATAAAGCTCAGCGAAATCACAGCCGTAATGTGGTAACGAGCGCGGACCATAGACACGCGGAGAGAACCATCCCCAGTTTGTTGCAAGTGCGGGTCTCCCCGTATGTCCTCCCGAAGCGCAACCAAAACTCACAACATTAAAGCTTGGGTACCTTAGTTTTCGCTTGCATTAACAATGCAGGTTGGTTGGGCACAAAAGTAAAATCCATCCATACGTCCATTTTCTTCCTCTTAATCCATTTCTGGGTCGGGGGAGTGGCAGTCAGAGCTGCACCCAGTTCACAGAGCACCAGCCCCTCACTGATCCTCCTGCAGGTGGTGAGTCCACAGGAGCTGAGATCTTTCAGTGGGGGCTTTGGGCAAAGTGGGGTTAAGTGTCTTGCCCAAGGACACAACAGCAGCAGACATCGAGTCATGAAGTAGGTCTCGCGATGGATTTGAGCTGTTGCTCTACCACCTGAGCTACTGTCGCCCTCATAAAGTACAAAAGTAAAATGTTATGGACAAATCAAACATAACACACCCCAACAGGCGTCTTGTTTTTTTATTTTGCAAATGTAATAGCCCTGTGAGTCATTATTTAACGTTTTGAGCTGAGAGTGGATTTTTTTATATATTTATTCCAAATATTTAGTGCCACTTTATTGCCAAACTTCTGTCAACTAATTGTATTGATACATATTTGGACAAGCAACTTTTGACTTTGGGAAAGTAAAATGTAGCCAGCCACTCTAGCCCAAAGCTTAACTCATCGACTGCCATTGACGTATTTGTCTAAGATCTGTGATTTCTGTCAAACCTCCCTCTATTGGACTGGGGATTACAGGAGAACAAAACTAGCTAAAAACAAACTTATTTTTGCTGATGAAAGCAGACAGTTCAGCGTTTCAGAATCTGGTTTCATATTTCACATAGTCATAGCACACAATATTCTCTGGGTCTTGAAAGTCAGTGAAATCATCAAAAACGGCTGGCAGTCAATGAGTTAATGTCAAGGCCTGCTTAATTTTTCAATGCCAGCCATTTAAAAAGCAGCATCCCTCATACTGCCAGAGATTTGACATTTTTAGTGTTTTTCTGAACCGCATAGAAATGTGAGCCCTTGGTTGACACAAGTATGAAACATATCAAATGAAAGCTCTATCCCTTGGCTTTCATTTAAAAAAAAAAAGTTTATAACCCTTAGTTTTTTAGCAATTGAGAGTGCAACATGGGTAACTTTCACACAAAATGCTGTTTCCTGACCAAGATTTGGAGAAAACAGCCTTTTTGTGAAACATGCATTTTCAAGCAGAAAAGTGTTTTTTATTTTTGTCTTTACTGATATTTTACAATGAATGACAGTTTCTTCTTATGACACAAAACAGAAACAATACTTTGTTATATTTTTTATGTATAATTATTTTTAAACAAATTAAAAGTGTACACACAATACACTCAAAGGATTGTCTTATGTACACATACAATATTCAACTTGTATACAATAAAAACACTTTTTATACAAATATACAGTAAAAATAACTTTCTGAACACTTGGTGAAACAATTTTACTTTAGTTTATAAAGAATAGTAATTAGGTGACGTCCGCACTCCCCAATACATTTCCAGATTTGTTTTTTTTACAAACCCAGTGAGAAATGTCAAACCAAAAAAGGTTTTTAGCTGCTAGACTCACTGGCTTCATGCATTTTCTCTGCTGAATGGGAGACGCTGTGTGTGTGCACTGAAATATTGTGTTGCATGCAGCTTTGTCTGTTCGACAATAAGATCCAGGATCCAGAAGTTCATCAGTTATGAAGAGCTGCAGAAGTCAGCTGTCTGATCCAAATCAAACTCTGCTGCAGCATTGTTGACCCCAGGACCCCAAAATCTACTACACAAAGGAAAATATAAAATCACCATACATTTTCACATTATAACAAGTGTTTTGGCTTCAGCAGTTATGACATTGAGATAAAAAAAACTTCAATACTCGCTAATAACACTACTTTATGTTTATTTTTACTATAGTATAAGCCAGTGATTGCTATAGTCACTCCCTCCAGAATCTCTCAATGTGTGAACGCAAAATCACGCAGACTCTGGGATCAGAGCAACAGTCTCTCTCCCTGTTCCAAAGCAGCAGCGGGCGCGCTCCTGACGCACCCTCCACAGTGAGACGCACCACAGCAGAATGCACATGGTGCGGTAAATTTAACACTTGTTGCTCATCATGGGTCCCGCTCACCGGTCTGCCATGGATCACCTTCCCCTGTCCCTTCTATAAACCACACGGTAACATCATCCATAGCTCCCTGGCAGCTAATGCTGCATGCCAGACTCACACGGCTCCAAACTCAACAGGGAAACTTTTAGAAAAATGTCCCGCGTAATCAAGCATTTTACCCCGCAATAGTCATTCATCAATCAATTGCGCGCAAAATCCTGGAGGGGCTGATAGTACATTAGACAAAGGGGAGAAATAAACTCGTAAATGCAACATGTTGAAGAGAAGAGCAACTCACCACATTACGACGGGGGGAGGAGCCGCTGCTGCTGCTGCTGGACGAGGAGCGAGGGGGAAGGCTCCGAGGATCCTGGAGTCTCATGTTAGCTAAAACCTGAAGAACTAGCATCGTGGCATCTAGCTGCTTCATATTTTTCAGTTTGATGACTGAAATGTGAATGAGTTAAAGCTGCACTAACTGACTTTATTTTTGTATTCATTAGTAAAATGCTGTCCATGTAGTGCATTGGAATATACGTCCTTTTGAAGAAAAAGTGCTGGCGTGACATTATATTTTAGATCGAGTTTTGATGAAACAAGGAAGAGAATGTGTTTCGGGTCGCAGATTGTGACCAATCACAGCGCACCACTAGCCCCCACATTTGCGAGAAATCTACAGGTCCGTTAGCATAGACGGCTGAGTTGGCACAACAAGCAGCGGAGCTAACCTGAAGCTTCGTGTGTTTTGGTCACCGGTTTCTGCTTACACAGCGAGACAGCCATCCAAAAGAAAGTCCCGTTCCTCCGTGCTTCCCGGTTCTATCGTTCTATGGTCACGCCATCCACATGTAAATCCATATCCATGTATTATCCATATTGGGAGAGGCTAGCTCCGTCAACAACATTGGGTGTGTGTGGGGGGCCATAGCTTCGTGGGTGCGGGGAGGGGAGCAGAAAGAGAGAGGCCAGCGAGTCTGCGGCTTCAAAATCCCAAAGTCAGTTAGTGCAGCTTTAAGTTAGCCATGCACAAATTATAAGTAATAGGTCTTAATGTATCTCAATCTATTGTCAAAAGTGTTGTTTTTCTTCCCAATTTTTTATTTAGTTTACAGGACATAACAGTGTCTGAGATAAGAGCTGACAAAAAAAACGAATGATGCAATGTTTTTATCCTGAATTTTCATTTTTTTGTGTCTTCCAGAAAGTGTAGTCTTAAGTCAGACTGAAGAGGAGACTGCAGAACCCAATGAGAACTTTGAGATTGGAACAATGAAGCCTGATGCAACAGCACCAGAAGCTCAAAGTCAGCCATTGAAACAAACATAATCTAAAAGTAATACAATTAATCAATTTCCTCTGTGAAAAGATACATGTTTAATCTGTGTAGGTTCTCAGTCGTGCCAGAGTTGTCCAATGTAGGCAATGGATTTTCAGTCTTCACATGTACTGTACTGTACTGTAGTTAAAGTCTCTTATCCCAGAGTAGGGCTGAAACAACTAATTGATTAATCGACGACTAATCGATTATTGAAATAGTCGACAACTATTTTAGTAATCGTTTTCTGGTTCACACGGACTCAAACAGAGCAAAAATGACATGAAAATGTAGTATTTTTGATTAAAACCGAATATCTGTCTGTCTCATCCAATCAGAGCAGAATTAGCACAAAGAGCCTGTTACAAACATTTACTTTAAGTTTACGCCATCAATACGTCCTCGAGTGTTGCCACTTTAGCTTTTTGTGATGAAAAAATATTATTTTTTTCTACACAATTCACAGCCAAGCGATTACTCGATTAATCGTAAAAATAATCGATAGATTAATCGATTACAAAATAATCGTTAGTTGCAGCTCTATCCCAGAGACATCCTGAAAGAGAATGAAATGGTTGGCTTGCTGGTTTGATTTTAGCAGAACATACTTACTGTTCCGTTTTGGCCTATTAATCCTCTTCACGCTTAAAGGAGCGATATGTAAAAATCTGTCCAAAAGTGGTAATGCGCTCTCCCTGACTCAGGTTGCCAGATATGCAGACGAATCCAGCTGGGAGCATAACAGCTGAATATACAAGAGTTTTGTCAACAACAAATCTATAACCAACACCTTTTTCACAAAGATAGAAATCCTGGTTTTATTCCTTGTTTTGTTGTTAATGATTTGAGAATCATAACGAGACCCTTTTTATGTTCTGCGCCACATGGTACTTTACCAGTGAGATTAGCTCCACTGGTAAAGTAGCAAAAAAGCAACAAAAAAATGATTTTGGAAGTTCACACTTCCATCGCCTTAAAAATGGCTCCAGTTAATTTTGTCCATATTTGGCTTCTACGTGTAATCACTAGGAGGAGCTGTGTTTGCTGTTTCTTGTCACCATAGCAGACTTTTGCGATCATTATTTAGTGAGTAAAGCAGAACTACGCCACCAAATAATCAGTCTCTGCTATCTCTTGCTAGTTCTTATGCTCTCTGCTGCTGCGCTTCTGTCTTCAATTAGTAGATGTTTGATAAAATATTACTAATTACACTACTTCTTTTTGGAATTTTTTGTCAAGAATCAACAACATGTGGGACACAATCGTGAAGTGGAACAAAATTTATTGGATAATTTAAACTTTTTTAACAAATAAAAAACTGAAAAGTGGGGCGTACAATATTATTCGGCCCCCTTGCGCTAATACTTTGTAGCGCCACCTTTTGCTGCAATTACAGCTGCAAGTCGCTTGGGGTATGTCTCAATCAGTTTTGCACATCGAGAGACTGGAATTCTTGCCCATTCTTCCTTGAAAAACAGCTCGAGCTCAGTGAGGTTGGATGGAGAGCGTTTGTGGACAGCAGTCTTCAGCTCTTTCCACAGATTCTCGATTGGATTCAGGTCTGGACTTTGACTTGGCCATTCTAACACCTGGATACGTCTATTTGTGAACCATTCCATTGTAGATTTGGCTTTATGTTTTGGATCATTGTCCTGTTGGAAGATAAATCTCCGTCCCAGTCTCAGGTCTTTTGCAGACTCCAACAGGTTTTCTTCCATAATGGTCCTGTATTTGGCTCCATCCATCTTCCCATCAATTTTAGCCATCTTCCCTGTCCCTGCTGAAGAAAAGCAGGCCCAAAGCATGATGCTGCCACCACCATGTTTGACAGTGGGGATGGTGTGTTCAGGGTGATGAGCTGTGTTGCTTTTACGCCAAACATATCGTTTTGCATTGTGGCCAAAAAGTTCGATTTTGGTTTCATCTGACCAGAGCACCTTCTTCCACATGTTTGGTGTGTCTCCCAGGTGGCTTGTGGCAAACTTTAAACTAGACTTTTTATGGATATCTTTGAGAAATGGCTTTCTTCTTGCCACTCTTCCATAAAGGCCAGATTTGTGCAGTGCACGACTGATTGTTGTCCTATGGACAGACTCTCCCACCTCAGCTGTAGTTATCTGCAGTTCATCCAGAGTGATCATGGGCCTCTTGCCTGCATCTCTGATCAGTCTTCTCCTTGTTTGAGATGAAAGTTTGGAGGGACGGCCGGGTCTTGGTAGATTTGCAGTGGTCTGATACTCCTTCCATTTCAATATAATTGCTTGCACAGTGCTCCTTGAGATGTTTAAAGCTTGGGAAATCGTTTTGTATCCAAATCTGGCTTTAAACTTCTCCACAACAGTATCTCGGACCTGCCTGGTGTGTTCCTTTGTCTTCATGGTTCTCTCTGCGCTTTAAACAGAACCCTGAGTCTATCAAAGAGCAGGTGCATTTATACGGAGACTTGATTACACACAGGTGCATTCTATTTATCATCATCAGTCATTTAGGACAACATTGGATCATTCAAAGATCCTCACTGAACTTCTGGAGTGAGTTTGCTGCACTGAAAGTAAAGGGGCCGAATAATATTGCACGCCCCACTTTTCAGTTTTTTATTTGTTAAAAAGGTTTAAATTATCCAATAAATGTTGTTCCACTTCACGATTGTGTCCCACTTGTTGTTATATTCATGACAAAAAATAAAAAAATGTATATATTTTTGTTTGAAGCCTGAAATGTGGCAAAAGGTTCAAGGGGGGTGAATACTTTCGCAAGGCACTGTAGTTTATGAGTAAAAAATAGCCTTGTGGTGCTTTCCCCCATCATTTTAATGAGCTAAATGCTATCAGCTGGATCTGCCCTAGTTTTAGTACATATTAAAATATAAAATACAGCCAACAACTTTCACCTGGCAGTTCCATCTCCTCACCTTATGTCACAAGAAGATTCAATTGATTTGTTAACACACCTTGATTTCACGCAAAAGTTGCTGCTTCACTCTTGGCACACGTCAAAGTGTCTATTGCGCCATTTTTTCTGCTCTAGTCGCTCAAATTAGAGGTGGGCATAATCACATATACATGATATACTGTAGTTTTTTTGAGAAAATTTAAAGGCGTTTTAGTGTGACAAATACGGTACATTACATATTGAAGTTAATGTGTGGATGTTTGTGTGTAATTCTGTCGTCTTGTTTCTTAGCCCGCCCACCAGTCAAAAGAGAAAAGTGGAAAGAAGAAGAGGTCTGCGCTGTTGAGAAGTACCTGATGTCATTCATAACCACCTGTCGTGTTCCAGGGAAAAAAGACTGCGATAAGTGTCTGCAAAACGAAAAGGAAGCACTCAAAACCAGAGATTGGTTGGCTGTAAAATTTTATGTAAAAAACAGAATAACAGCCCTCAAAAGAAAAGTTTAAAAATGTTTTTGTTCAAACACGTTCATTGATGCCAATAATAGTATATGGCACTGTAAACATTAATAGTTATAGGTTTGTGTATGTTATTCTACTAATTGAACCTTCTTCTAATAGGGTTATTTTCCTAGGCAACAGTTTGTGGATGTTATTCTACTAATGGACCCTTCTGAAAGGGTTGTTTTCTCGAATGTATAAACATTTGACGAATATTCACAAAATGCTGCACATCAGACAAAGGAATATGCACTCAGGAATCATAGAGATGACCAGCTTACAAAACCAGACAATTATTGACTCCAAGAATAAACAAATGCTCTCTCCCACTCTCGACGAGGGCAAAAGTCCAACACAATCAGGCGCCCAGTGGTGGGGGGCATTGTTTGCTCAGGTGGAGATGGAAGACCGGGTCCAGACCAGGACCAGGGGCCAGACCAGTCCCAGATCTGTGACGTCATCGGACCCTTTGATAGAAACTGCTGGGAGGAGATTGGGGTCAGTCAGCCGCAGGGCCAGAGGAGAGGGACATGCATAGTTTTAGGAGCACTTTTTTGTTGAATATTCTGTATCTGATTGTAAAGATAATTAAATGCAGATGTTAAACTTGGAGAATCTTTTTGTCTGATTTCTGTATCAAATTGTGGACACGTTAGCCAAAGGGAATTATTGGCTACATTTGGTGACCCTGACGTGATTTGATACAGAAAGAAGACGGAGATGAGCTCAGTTATAGAGACTGGATTTGTGGGTTTGGAAAAATCTCTCTGCTCTTCAAAAAGGTCGCTTCTAAGGTAAGCGGATCACAGTTTTGAAAATCTGCACATTGTTTTAAATAGAAGAGAGAGAGATTTTGGCTCGACAGATTGCAGCGTGGCCAGACGACCGCCGTGACGGGGCGTTCTATCGGACGCGATAGAACAATAGTCAGGTTTAGACGTTTTTAGCCTTGGGGGAAGCATTGGTCCCTCCTTAAAAAAACAGAACATAGATGTTGAAAAGAGAGCCACAGGATTTATAAGTGCGAAAGAGGCACACCGTTTTAAGGTGCAAAAGAGGCACAAGTGTTTAGATAAATAGGATTAGAGAAATAGGGACAGTTAGGGTCAGAAGTGATAGGATAATAAAACCTTCTATATCCCCCGGGGGCGGAAAAAAGGGTACAATTAATTTAAACAGAAGAAAAGCCAAGTATTTAAAATGTGGATTCTGATAATAATGATCTGATTAATGAGGAAAAAGAGAGCCTCTTGGCTGTAGTATACGAGTTTCATGTGAAGAAATGATCAGTTATGGAAGTTTTTCTCTTATTCTGATGTAATGTTTAATAGTTACAGAGAATCAAAAAAAAAAAGAGATTCTGCTGGGACTGTTAGACATGTAAGCAAATAGTAATGTTTTCCATTACTGACGTATTTAAGGATAAAATGTAAAGTGTCGTTTGACGTGAGAAAAACTTTTACCACTGATTAAAAACCATATCACGATAAAAACTAGGAAAATGTGGCAAAAGGGGGTGTATTTCAATCATCCATGTGTTCCTTTGTTCGAGAAGCCACTCAGCCCCTCCCTCTCTCTCTCTCTCTCTCTCTCTCTCTCTCTCTCTCTCTCTCTCTCTCTCTCTCTCTCTCTCGTGAAGACAGAACTATTACCAAAGACATTTTTTGATTTGTAGAAAATTACATTTATACACACGATAATGTTACTGACATGGAGTCATAGGATCCACAGAACTTTGAGTTAGATTATAAAGAGGCATTATTTTATTTTTTATTTTTTATCTCCAAGGCGTCTAGACAAGTTTTTTTCCCTACATTTTGGTGATATAAAAGTTAGAATGATCTTAGAGAGCATTATACTTTTGGAAAAATAGGGCTTAGGATAGCAGTTGAATGCAGATTTGGTTTTCAGAATTTAATGTTTAAAATGTTAATATTAATTATTTCATAGGTTTATTTTGAATTGTAATTAATCATTGGTTTCGTATGGTAATTAACACACTTGTTTGTGCTTCTTGTTTGTCTGTTTTTTCCGAGAAAACTTCTGTCTGTTTCATTTGGCCAAAAATCGTCTCTGCCACAAACCACAATCGAGCGCCATCAGCACGGACCATCAGCGTCTCCCCCAGACCCACAGGGGGCACCAAAGACAGCAGCATCGGCTGCAGCAGCTAACAGGAACTCTCGAAGAAGACTCCTCCAGCCCCATTTCATGGAGAAAAACCAGACTTTTGCACAAACCGAGTGGAGTTATGTGCACGGAGAAGAACGTTGTGCAGAGGTGTGGACTCGAGTCATGTGACTTGGACTCGAGTCAGACTCGAGTCATGATTTTGATGACTTTAGACTCGACTTGACCAAATATAAAAAGACTTGCAACTCGACTTGGACTTTAACATCAATGACTCTGACTTTCACTTGGACTTGCGCCAATTGACTTGCAAAGACTTGCGTAACCCGGGCCCTTTTTACCCTTCTCCGCATCTCTCTTTCTATCTATGCCGTCTCTGAAGAAACAAAGCCTCGCGGTAGTTGTAGCGCTCGCGCGAGAGTTCGAACGTGAGTTCCCCGCAGTTCGCGCAGCAACACTTCCCTAAACAAGCGGACTGCATTCACCGGTGGGTGTGTTTTGTCGTAGGGGAGCTGGAAATGAGCGAGCTGCAGGTATTTATCGCGACCTAACGTCATATTTTGTTCTACAAACCGTAATTGATATGCTTTCACTACAGGCGCCTCATACAATTGAATCGACGCAGTTGTCACACTGTGTGCCGTGTTTTAAAGAGGAACTGGTGAGTCAAACTAGCGCTAGCCTGCGCTGCTCTGTTGGCTCTTTCTTATATTTTTCTGTGTGGGCGCCGAGGCCTATTATTATGAGTATATTTTTGCTGTGCTCCTCCTGCTAAAGTTTGCATACATTAGATAGTTGTTTTGATTATGTGCACTAAGCTAGATTAATATTTGCACTATTGTTTATGGTTCATTGATATGAGAATCAGTACTTTGACTGATTGAATTAATTTATATGAGACATTTTATTATGTAATGATATATTGGTAATTATGAGATATTACTAATGCTGGCCCAGTTCATACAGGCCAGGTTCCTTCCCCTCCATTGGTCCCTTCAGTCCTTTGGAACAATAACCACTATGGACATTAAACTGATTACATAGATACAGGTCCTAGCCCAATACTCATATTCATATATGCTGCACTTGCTACTTCCCATTAAAAACCCCAAAGATAAAAAGTATGTTGACACGGACTGCTCTGATTTTATGTGTGGTCTGTGCATGTGTAACTGAGCCTGCATCTGGCACAACATAGTTTTGATTTACCAGCAGCCAACGACATGGAACAAACTGTTAGTCCATGGGTCAGAGACCAACGAGAATGCACCAGCAAAATGATTCCTAACATTATTTTGTTTGCCTACAAAAGTACGTGGAGACCAACAAGAAACAAATCGCGGTCAAAAAGACTCGAGAGGACTCGAAAGTCAAACCGTAGGACTTGGGACTGACTTGAGATTTGTTGGCCTTTGACTTGGACTCGACTCGGGACTTGCCTGTCTTGACTCGTGACTTGACTCGTGACTTGAGGGCAATGAATTGAGACTGACTTGTGACTTGCTAAACAATGACTTTGTCCCACCTCTGTCTAATACTAACACCCTCCCCTTTGATCACATAATCACATGTGATCACTCAATTTGATCAATCAATAAAGTGGAAAAAGAAAAAAAAAATTCCAAAAAAAAAACTTCAAAAAATTATTAAAAACAAAGAAAATGTATGCATTAAACTCATAATCATCAAATCAATATCAGTGGATTTTATCCTCTATCCTGGGAAAAATAAAACAAAAACAAACAAACAAATCAAAAATAAAAACAAATCTAAAATAAAAACAAACAAACACTATTGGACACACAAGAACTCAGCAGATTCAGTCAACACACAGACAAAAACGAGCTGAGTCTCAATTTAAAAGCTAATTTCACTTTTATTACTCTATACTTTTATTCTAATGCTAATTGTTTACACTACACTTATTTCACTGTATTATTTTCACTTTTCAATCTTAGACTGTGTACTTTACTTTTACTAATCACTATAGTTTAAACTATTCTAATCTATTTACAAATATGTTTGCATATTTGCTTCTATTGAGCCATATTCTTAAACATACATTTTAATCTAATAAATCTCTCTTTAGTTTTACACTCTCATTATCAGTGGCATATTATCAGTGGGATTTTGCTCCATGTCTATTCTCATTCTCAGGAATAAAACTGTGAACACAGTAAGGCAAATGGTCAACATTTACACTTCTATAGTGGTCAGTGATTTATTACTTTTTATTATCTAAAGATATTATTGTCAGGCAGTTTGGGATGAATGTACATCATTAATCAAATTAGTATTATCCTAATAGTAGCTAATTAGGTTTGGGGTTGGGGTCAGTTATTCTACAATGGTGTTTGATTCTCTAATCTGTTCTGGGAACTTCTCAATATCTAAATATCTACTTTTTGTTTTGGGCTATACCCAAATGCATCAAAAATGCTTTTAAATGCTTTTGAATCTCTGTTGGTTGTAATCTATCTCATTAATCTAGGCCTTAATCTAGACTACACTCATATGGACTTTTGCATTGTCAACATTCACCAATGTTTGAACACAAGTGAATTTGGCAAGTATCTAATAAAACTGTACATAAACTGTAATTAACTTTATCTACTTTTGAAGTAAATGCTTGTGAAATGGTCCCTTTACCATTTGATATTAGCACTGGCTACAAATAATCTCTATTTTTGAAAGCATCTATGGTTGATGCATTTATCTACTGTATTTCTATTTCTACACTATTGTGACTCCAAAGTTTGGCTGCAGTTTGAGCCAAGGCATATTCCAAATTTGTGACTTCTGTCACTTTTAATATCTCTAAAATACTCTGATTCTAATATTATAGCTGATCTATCAAAAGGATAACATTGTAGGGTACTATTTTAACTCTTACGTGGAAATGTGTTTATGAACAACAAAGAAAGGACAATTCTACTTTTTTACTACTATTTAACATCTACTAAAACGCTACAATACTTATACTTTATCATTTTCAAAGTTTTTGTCTGTCAGATGTCTGAATACTTAACATGTATATTGCATTTGGTCACAGGTTCTGGTTGTAGCAAAAGCATCGGCAATAGACGTTTTCATTGGCTGGTTCTTGTTCTGCAAATGTCTGTGTCCAATAGATCATCAGATGTCCAGAAGCTAGGGACAAACAAAAACAAAAGAAAGAATCATGAGTATCTCTCTCATTTAGCACTCATCAATGTATGATTTCAAAAATATAAACATCACTCCCCAGTTTTTTCTCTCCGGGGTCCTCAGATCCTCAGGTCCTCAGGTCCTCAGGTCCTCAGGGTCCCCTGAGGGTGAGTCTCAGTCGTCATCAGGTCAGGTCATATTTCGAGAGATGTCATCTTGGACATCAGTAGGGTCCAAGCCATGGTTCTGGTCTCTCCAGATGCACATCAGGATCTCCAGATACAGTCTTTTCACTTGAAGCACATCAGGTCATTTGCGATGCACTTCTGGTCAATGGTGCAGTGTCTCAGTTCCTGTACACAGCTTGTAATGCAGTAGTTACTCTCTATGGTTAAATCACTTTGATTCTACTGTAACACAATTTCTATTCATGCTGTTGCTAATGTCCCTCAGACAAAAAGCAAGCGCAGTTTACTTCTCTAATTTGTGTTTTTATCAGATCTAATTCTCATCAATGTAATTACTTCACAAAGTACAAAATCAACAAATCAAAAGTGTCAGGACAGAGGTCAATTATGTCCATGACAATATAGAACTCAAATGAACATTTCTGGTCTCAAAAAATACTGATTCAAATAAAGATTCAAGTGATAGACAATTAAAAATGTGTTTACATTGGAGTAAACTTTTAAAATGCTTTTCTCATGTTCTGCTTTTTCATGTATCTATATGTAAATGTGAATGTGTGAGTGTATGTGTGTATGTGTGTGTGTATATGAATTTTGGGGTTGTGTCTCAAGACTCCTCAAACCACCTGTAGGTGTCAAAGGTCACACTGTGGTGGTGTAAACCAACTGGACACACTTTCAACTCCCTCTAGGTCTCTCCCTGATGCTCCACCCATCAAGTCTCCAGATACCTCTCTCTCATGGCCCCGGTCTCACTCCCACTTACTTCTGTAGTGGGGGGAGGGGCAAGGAGGTGGCATTTCCCTTTGCTCTTTGATCTGTGACCTGTGGCTGGGTGGGCTTTGGTGTCCAGTGTCCAGCAGTCCAGTGACCCTGTACAGTGTGTGCTCTTGGTTCTGGAAAACAACCTTATAGTCAAATTAAAAACAACAGAGATTGTGAATGAGATTGTTTTTCTCCCTAAAGTCAAAACAATTTTGAAGCGCTCTGGGTTTTCCCAAGCGCTATGTAAATAAAGATTACTTATTATCTTACTAATGATGACATTTAAAACCAGAAACTCTTTCTTAATAAAAAACAAGACTCAAATCTCTTAAACCTTCAAACTTTAAAATATGTATTATGTACTTTTGCACTGTGTGATTAATTATCTATGCATTTATCTCAGCATATATTTTACTAATTTAAAATAATTGCAGCATTTTTCAAATGAAGTCAGTATGAATTGGAGCACATTTTAGACCAGTCTCCTCTGCTGTGGCATCAGCAGGAGCAACAAGGTCAGGCGTGTAGTCAAAACAAAAACAAAAGTCACCGCTTGAATGTGAATTGGGTAGTTTAACTTAATAATATAATACTTTTACAGCCTAATTCCCTCTTTCTTTTTTAGACGAAGTCTACAATCATTAATCACTTTTAACAGATTCTAATTTAAATGTTTGAAAAACGGCTTTTGTAACTAAAATAAAAATACATGAAAAAATTCTCACAAACAGCTATGAAATATCAGATACAATAATGGACTCACAAAATAAGCAGCAGATTTAAAAAGAAAAGCAAAGCTTTTTGTACTAATCTTTGGGTTTCAAAAACATACTAATTCAAAACTTTTATTCCCTAATGGTGTTTAAAAACGTTTAACTGTGTCTAACACAATGTTCAAATGGCAAATTTAGCAAATTTAACGGAATAACAACTATGAAAAGCCAAAAATCCTAAAGCAGTAGCTTTGCTTCAGATTCACAGCCAGAGCAGCGAAGGAGGGGGCCGTTTCCCTGACAACGGCAGCAGCTAGAGATGTGCACACACACACAGGCAAAAAGATACAGAAGAATAACTTTCAAGATTACTTTGTTAAGCAAATATAACTGATGTTGTTCTTTATACTTTTGTCATCCAAATCTAGAAGTGATCACTTTCCACACTAGTAACAAAAGGCACTCTTGTCTTTAACGTTTACGCTTCTATTTTATCGAGGTAGCAAACTAATTTAAACTCAAAATCTCTTTCTAAAAAAACAAAAACAACCTGTTGGATACTACCCTCTCATAGCTTAACTGTAGATATAACTCGGCAAAAAATGTAAATAACTCACGAAAGCTCTCATAGCTCAACTTTAGATAAAACTCTGCATTCTCCGGTGAACTCTGTTCACGCCAAAAACAAAAACTCCCTTTTTCTGTATGTAATTTAAACCGTGATCACTGAAATATTGTTGCTTCTTTACTTTTGTCATTTATCAGCCTGAAATTCGTCAATTTCAACGCTTTTGTAACAAAGGCCTCCTTAACACGTTTCCCTTTTTATAATTACTTTTAATTTTACACCATGGTTTCACTTATGGATCCTACACTTTTTATGGCCTTTACACTTTATGGATCCTACACTTATGGCCTTTTCACTTTATGGATCCTATACACTTATGGCCTTTTCACTTTATGGATCCTCACTTATGGCCAACACTTTTCACTTTATGGATCCTCACTTATTTGAACACAATTTAGAGAGTTCGACAGACCTCAAAAACAGACCAAAATTTAGCTAGTATCCAATTATGCAGACTTTACATATAAAAAGGTGTCTGCTTACCTTATTCTTGTCAAACAGGTGCCTGCACGGACTGTCCGAGAGGTCTGCCAACTCTTTTCCGCGTCGGAATATTCAATTTAAAAAAACAAAAGTGACAGAAGCGACAAGAAGCATCCAGGAACAGCTCTTCCAGCCTGCTGGAATCTCCGCTCCCAGACACAGCATGCCGATCTCTCACGCCGAGGAAAAGAAACAAAGCAAACTCCCCCAAAACAATCCAGAGAATGGCACACACGGAGCCGCGCATTCTCCACCAAATCTGTTAGGATTCAAGCAGACAGAGACGGATCGTGGTGTGCCAAACTCTGGAAGTTTATTTAAGTTTCTCTCAAGTTCCACTGGTTTACTCTGTTTCTTTCTCTCAGACAGAATAAAGGCAGTACACAGTTTATATAGTCATTGTCACGTCACACATCGAAAGACATACGTGTCACAAAGAGACAGTCACATCATAGTCATAACATGGAGTCCTTGTACAGTCCTTGTAGAGTCCTGCACGTAGGCCATATTGCTATCTAATACTAACACCTCCTCATGTAGGGGCTCGTCCTCCCATGATGGGCCTCCTTCAGCACCTCCTCATGTAGGGGCTCGTCCTCCCATGATGGGCCTCCTCCAGCACCTCCTCATGTAGGGGCTCGTCCTCCCATGATGGGCCTCCTCCAGCACCTCCTCATGTAGGGGCTTGTCCTCCCATGATGGGCCTCCTCCAGCACCTCCTCATGTAGGGACTTGTCCTCCCATGATGGACCTCCTCCAGCACCTCCTCATGAAGGGGCTTGTCCTCCCATGATGGGCCTCCTCCAGCACCTCCTCATGTAGGGGCTAGTCCTCCCATGATGGTCCTCCTCCAGCACCTCCTCATGTAGGGGCTCGTCCTCCCATGATGGGCCTCCTCCAGCACCTCCTCATGTAGGGGCTTGTCCTCCCATGATGGGCCTCCTCCAGTAGGGGCTTGTCCTCCCATGATGGGCTCTCCTCCAGCACCTCCTCATGTAGGGGCTTGTCCTCCCATGATGGTCCTCCTCCAGCACCTCCTCATGTAGGGGCTCGTCCTCCCATGATGGGCCTCCTCCAGCACCTCCTCATGAAGGGGCTTGTCCTCCCATGATGGGCCTCCTCCAGCACCTCCTCATGTAGGGACTTGTCCTCCCATGATGGACCTCCTCCAGCACCTCCTCATGAAGGGGCTTGTCCTCCCATGATGGGCCTCCTCCAGCACCTCCTCATGTAGGGGCTCGTCCTCCCATGATGGACCTCCTCCAGCACCTCCTCATGTAGGGGCTCGTCCTCCCATGATGGGCCTCCTCCAGCACCTCCTCATGTAGGGGCTCGTCCTCCCATGATGGGCCTCCTCCAGCACCTCCTCATGTAGGGGCTTGTCCTCCCATGATGGGCCTCCTCCAGCACCTCCTCATGTAGGGGCTTGTCCTCCCATGATGGGCTCTCCTCCAGCACCTCCTCATGTAGGGGCTTGTCCTCCCATGATGGGCCTCCTCCAGCACCTCCTCATGTAGGGGCTCGTCCTCCCATGATGGACCTCCTCCAGCACCTCCTCATGTAGGGGCTCGTCCTCCCATGATGGGCCTCCTCCAGCACCTCCTCATGTAGGGGCTCGTCCTCCCATGATGGGCCTCCTCCAGCACCTCCTCATGTAGGGGCTCGTCCTCCCATGATGGACCTCCTCCAGCACCTCCTCATGTAGGGGCTTGTCCTCCCATGATGGGCCTCCTCCAGCACCTCCTCATGTAGGGGCTCGTCCTCCCATGATGGGCCTCCTCCAGCACCTCCTCATGTAGGGGCTTGTCCTCCCATGATGGGCCTCCTCCAGCACCTCCTCATGTAGGGGCTCGTCCTCCCATGATGGGCCTCCTCCAGCACCTCCTCATGTAGGGGCTCGTCCTCCCATGATGGGCCTCCTCCAGCACCTCCTCATGTAGGGGCTCGTCCTCCCATGATGGACCTCCTCCAGCACCTCCTCATGTAGGGGCTTGTCCTCCCATGATGGGCCTCCTCCAGCACCTCCTCATGTAGGGGCTTGTCCTCCCATGATGGACCTCCTCCAGCACCTCCTCATGTAGGGGCTTGTCCTCCCATGATGGGCCTCCTCCAGCACCTCCTCATGTAGGGGCTTGTCCTCCCATGATGGGCCTCCTCCAGCACCTCCTCATGTAGGGGCTTGTCCTCCCATGATGGACCTATGCAGAACAGTAGTTGCCCCAAGGGTGGTCTTCCACATTCCCATCGAGTTAGAGCCGTGTTGATATTGTACAACTTCAAGCATTCCATGATCCATGTGTGTGGCGTTGAGTCGTAGGCTTTCTGGTTATCAATCCAGGCACAGGTTGGTGTGTCGTGACCGGCAACCAGGAGCCTGTGTTTGACTCCTCTGTCTCTCTCTCTCTGGTCTCTCTCTCTCGCTGGTCTCTCTCTCTCTCTGGTTTCTCTCTCTCTAGTCTCTCTCTCTCTGGTCTCTCTCTCTCTCTGGTCTCTCTCTCTCTCTGGTCTCTCTCTCTCTGGTCTCTCTCTCTCGCTGGTCTCTCTCTCTCTCTGGTCTCTCTCTCTCTCTCTGGTCTCTCTAGTCTCTCTCTGGTCTCTCTCTCTCTGGTCTCTCTCTCTCTCTGGTCTCTTTCGCTCTCTCTGGTCTCTCTCTCTCTGGTCTCTCTCTCTCTCTGGTCTCTCTCTCTCTCTGGTCTCTCTCTCTCTCTGGTCTCTAGTCTCTCTCTGGTCTCTTTGTCTCTCTCTGGTCTCTCTCTCTCTCTGGTCTCTCTCTCTATGGTCTCTCTCTCGCTGGTCTCTCTCTCGCTGGTCTCTCTCTCCGGTCTCTCTCTCTGGTCTCTCTCTAGTCTCTCTCTCTCTCTGGTCTCTCTCTCTCCGGTCTCTCTCTCTAGTCTCTCTCTCTCTCTGGTCTCTCTCTCTCCGGTCTCTCTCTCTGGTCTCTCTCTCTCTCTCTCTAGTCTCTCTCTCTCTGGTCTCTCTCTCTCTCTCTCTCTGGTCTCTCTCTCTCTGGTCTCTCTCTCTAAAGCACATGTGAGTGAAAGAATCAAACACTTGTTAAATGGATTTTATTACATTACTTTTCTTTGTGATTTGAAAATTATGAACCCCAGCTTTAATTTTGTCAAACACACATCAACATGGGAAGAAATACCATCAGCTGAGAACCATGGACAGAACCAGAACAATGGACAGAACCAGAACCATGGTCCTGTTATATAGTTCAACTGCAACACAACTTGGAGGATCTAATAGACCCACTACACATGAGTGTGTGTGTGGTGTGTGTTTTTGTTGTGTGTGAGTAAGTGTTGTAGCGTGTGTTTTCTTCTCTTCTGGACCACAGTCTGGGATCAGATGAACACACACAAACACACACAGATCAGAAGTTCATTAAAAACCAGGAAACCTCGGGGGAAATAATGCCACACGGTGCAGCTTTGAGTCATTCAGGAGCCGTCCATCAGTGTGTGTCACTGTGTGTGTCACTGTGTGTGTCACAGTGTGTGTCCGCCAGGAGCTTGTGCGTCTCCTGGACATGTGGCACAGACAGAGACGTCGCAGTGATGGCAGAAAGTGCGTCCTCTTTGTGTGGAGCCAAAATGGCCGCCGGCGAAGGAGTGGTCGCTCAACAAACCTGCAAAACAGACACAAGACATGAGAGGAAGAGGAAGATCCAAGAGGAAGATCCTGTTTTCACACCCAGAGCAAGGAAATGTCTCATGTTTAGCAATGAGACAAGAGAGAGAGAGACCAGAGAGAACAAAAACAGACCAGAGAACTCAGAGGTCTCCCATCAAGGTACTAACCAGGCCCTGCCCTGCTTAGCCTGAGGTCTGGCCTGCTCCTGCTGCACCTGTACCTCAGTCCTATCTGGTACTTGTTGGACTTTGTGTGTTGTTTTGTGTAGTGTAGTGTAGTGTGGTGTGTTGTGTTGTAGACAGAGTGTGAAGTCACCTTCTGGTCGGCCAGCAGGGCGGCGCCCTGCAGAGGCAGGTGATTGGTCAGCAGACTTCCTGGTCGGTCGTGTTCACAGAAGATGGATCCGTTGATGAAGTGGAAGCGATCTCCAGGCATTAGTCTGTTCCGACACGTGGTGCAGCTGAAGCACTGCACAGACACAGGAGTCATTCACTGTATACTGAGACAGTATGTATACTGAGACAGTATGTATAAATACTGAGACAGTATGTATACTGAGACAGTATGTATAAATACTGAGACAGTATATATACTGAGACAGTATGTATTCTGAGACAGTATGTATATATACTGAGACAGTATGTATATATATATACTGAGACAGTATGTATACTGAGACAGTATGTATATATATACTGTCTCAGTATACGTACATACTGTTTCAGTATATATATACATACTGTCTCAGTATACATACTGTCTCAGTATATATATATGCATACTGTCTCAGTATACATACTGTCTCAGTATATATACTGTCTCAGTATTTATACATACTGTCTCAGTGTATATACACAGACCCTGGTCTTACTTTGAGGTGGTAAACATTCCCCTGGGTTCTCATCACCATCTCGTTCGCTGGAATAGACTGTCCACAGGAGGCACACGCCCCACTGTGACCGAACAACCTGTAAACAACAACAACCTGTAAACAACAACAACCTGTAAACAACAACAACATGTAAACAACAACCACTCTAGGGTTGCAGCAAGGATCTAAACAGGCTCCAAAAAGAGGGAGCACATAACTCCGGTATCAAAATCACTCCATTATCTTCTGTGGACGATAAAAGAAGGATTTTAAATGTTATTCTAACAAAAAAAGTCATTCATGTTCTCAGACCAACATGAATGACTTGTTGGTCTGCGAGGTCTGAGCCCTCGCAAAACACCAGAGTCTGCTGGGTCCTAAAGAGTCAGAACACCAGAGTCTGCTGGGTCCTAAAGAGTCAGAACACCAGAGTCTGCTGGGTCCTAAAGAGTCAGAACACCAGAGTCTGCTGGGTCCTAAAGAGTCAGAACACCAGAGTCTGCTGGGTCCTAAAGAGTCAGAACACCAGAGTCTGCTGGGTCCTAAAGAGTCAGAACACCAGAGTCTGCTGGGTCCTAAAGAGTCAGAACACCAGAGTCTGCTGGGTCCTAAAGAGTCAGAACACCAGAGTCTGCTGGGTCCTAAAGAGTCAGAACACCAGAGTCTGCTGGGTCCTAAAGAGTCAGAACCCCAGAGTCTGCTGGGTCCTAAAGAGTCAGAACACCAGAGTCTGCTGGGTCCTAAAGAGTCAGAACAGCAGAGTCTGCTGGGTCCTAAAGAGTCAGAACACCAGAGTCTGCTGGGTCTTAAAGAGTCAGAACAGCAGAGTCTGCTGGGTCCTAAAGAGTCAGAACACCAGAGTCTGCTGGGTCCTAAAGAGTCAGAACGCCAGAGTCTGCTGGGTCCTAAAGAGTCAGAACAACAGAGTCTGCTGGGTCCTAAAGAGTCAGAACACCAGAGTCTGCTGGGTCCTAAAGAGTCAGAACGCCAGAGTCTGCTGGGTCCTAAAGAGTCAGAACACCAGAGTCTGCTGGGTCCTAAAGAGTCAGAACGCCAGAGTCTGCTGGGTCCTAAAGAGTCAGAACGCCAGAGTCTGCTGGGTCCTAAAGAGTCAGAACGCCAGAGTCTGCTGGGTCCTAAAGAGTCAGAACACCAGAGTCTGCTGGGTCCTAAAGAGTCAGAACACCAGAGTCTGCTGGGTCCTAAAGAGTCAGAACGCCAGAGTCTGCTGGGTCCTAAAGAGTCAGAACGCCAGAGTCTGCTGGGTCCTAAAGAGTCAGAACACCGGAGTCTGCTGGGTCCTAAAGAGTCAGAACACCAGAATCTGCTGGGTCTTAAAGAGTCAAAACACCAGAGTCTGCTGGGTCCTAAAGAGTCAGAACACCAGAGTCTGCTGGGTCCTAAAGAGTCAGAACGCCAGAGTCTGCTGGGTCCTAAAGAGTCAGAACGCCAGAGTCTGCTGGGTCCTAAAGAGTCAGAACACCAGAGTCTGCTGGGTCTTAAAGAGTCAGAACGCCAGAGTCTGCTGGGTCCTAAAGAGTCAGAACAACAGAGTCTGCTGGGTCCTAAAGAGTCAGAACACCAGAGTCTGCTGGGTCCTAAAGAGTCAGAACCCCAGAGTCTGCTGGGTCCTAAAGAGTCAGAACCCCAGAGTCTGCTGGGTCCTAAAGAGTCAGAACCCCAGAGTCTGCTGGGTCCTAAAGAGTCAGAACACCAGAGTCTGCTGGGTCCTAAAGAGTCAGAACACCAGAGTCTGCTGGGTCCTAAAGAGTCAGAACCCCAGAGTCTGCTGGGTCCTAAAGAGTCAGAACACCAGAGTCTGCTGGGTCCTAAAGAGTCAGAACACCAGAGTCTGCTGGGTCCTAAAGAGTCAGAACACCAGAGTCTGCTGGGTCCTAAAGAGTCAGAACCCCAGAGTCTGCTGGGTCCTAAAGAGTCAGAACACCAGAGTCTGCTGGGTCCTAAAGAGTCAGAACAGCAGAGTCTGCTGGGTCCTAAAGAGTCAGAACACCAGAGTCTGCTGGGTCTTAAAGAGTCAGAACAGCAGAGTCTGCTGGGTCCTAAAGAGTCAGAACACCAGAGTCTGCTGGGTCCTAAAGAGTCAGAACAACAGAGTCTGCTGGGTCCTAAAGAGTCAGAACGCCAGAGTCTGCTGGGTCCTAAAGAGTCAGAACGCCAGAGTCTGCTGGGTCCTAAAGAGTCAGAACGCCAGAGTCTGCTGGGTCCTAAAGAGTCAGAACACCAGAGTCTGCTGGGTCCTAAAGAGTCAGAACACCAGAGTCTGCTGGGTCCTAAAGAGTCAGAACGCCAGAGTCTGCTGGGTCCTAAAGAGTCAGAACGCCAGAGTCTGCTGGGTCCTAAAGAGTCAGAACACCGGAGTCTGCTGGGTCCTAAAGAGTCAGAACACCAGAATCTGCTGGGTCTTAAAGAGTCAAAACACCAGAGTCTGCTGGGTCCTAAAGAGTCAGAACACCAGAGTCTGCTGGGTCCTAAAGAGTCAGAACGCCAGAGTCTGCTGGGTCCTAAAGAGTCAGAACGCCAGAGTCTGCTGGGTCCTAAAGAGTCAGAACACCAGAGTCTGCTGGGTCTTAAAGAGTCAGAACGCCAGAGTCTGCTGGGTCCTAAAGAGTCAGAACAACAGAGTCTGCTGGGTCCTAAAGAGTCAGAACACCAGAGTCTGCTGGGTCCTAAAGAGTCAGAACCCCAGAGTCAGCTGGGTCCTAAAGAGTCAGAACCCCAGAGTCTGCTGGGTCCTAAAGAGTCAGAACCCCAGAGTCTGCTGGGTCCTAAAGAGTCAGAACACCAGAGTCTGCTGGGTCCTAAAGAGTCAGAACACCAGAGTCTGCTGGGTCCTAAAGAGTCAGAACACCAGAGTCTGCTGGGTCCTAAAGAGTCAGAACACCAGAGTCTGCTGGGTCCTAAAGAGTCAGAACACCAGAGTCTGCTGGGTCCTAAAGAGTCAGAACCCCAGAGTCTGCTGGGTCCTAAAGAGTCAGAACCCCAGAGTCTGCTGGGTCCTAAAGAGTCAGAACCCCAGAGTCTGCTGGGTCCTAAAGAGTCAGAACCCCAGAGTCTGCTGGGTCCTAAAGAGTCAGAACCCCAGAGTCTGCTGGGTCCTAAAGAGTCAGAACCCCAGAGTCTGCTGGGTCCTAAAGAGTCAGAACCCCAGAGTCTGCTGGGTCCTAAAGAGTCAGAACACCAGAGTCTGCTGGGTCCTAAAGAGTCAGAACACCAGAGTCTGCTGGGTCCTAAAGAGTCAGAACGCTGTCAGCTGCAGAGCATTTTGCTACAAGCTCTGTTACTGTGGAGTTAGCTTCGTCCACGTTAAAGAAGCAGACACGGGCTCTACATCCAAGACTAAAACAGTCCTCTTCAGTTTAGCAGATGTTAGGAAGGTCAGACTGAGGGAAGACTAAACATCTTAGACTGTCAGTGATGCTGCGTATGGCGCCCCCTGCAGGAAAAGTATGAGTAGAAGGCCTCCCTGAGGTTTCTCACTTTTCTCCCACTGAGTTTAGAGTTCCCCTGATGCAGGAGTCAGAGGACAGAGAGGACCCACACACTCCACATTAACACTTATGGTCTCTGCTCCTTCTGGTCACTGGTCTGCTCCTTCTGGTCACTGGTCTCTGCTCCTTATGGTCACTGGTCTCTGCTCCTTCTGGTCACTGGTCTGCTCCTTATGGTCACTGGTCTCTGCTCCTTATGGTCACTGGTCTCTGCTCCTTATGGTCACTGGTCTCTGCTCCTTATGGTCCAGCACCATGTGTTTGGTTCGGTGCTGATCTGCGTTTTGTTCCCAGACAAACTGTGAAACTTACATTGACTTGACTGTAAACAACAACAACAACAACGACTATAACAACCAGTAAACAACCCCTATGACCAGGGCTGCACATAACTGGTACCAGCACATAACTGGTACGCAGCACATAACTGGTACGCTGCACATAACTGGTACGCTGCACATAACTGGTACCAGCACATAACTGGTACGCTGCACATAACTGGTACCAGCACATAACTGGTACGCTGCACATAACTGGTACGCTGCACATAACTGGTACCAGCACATAACTGGTACGCTGCACATAACTGGTACGCTGCACATAACTGGTACCAGCACATAACTGGTACGCTGCACATAACTGGTACGCTGCACATAACTGGTACGCTGCACATAACTGGTACCAGCACATAACTGGTACCAGCACATAACTGGTACGCAGCTACGCATGAGGGACAAATATCACAAATGCTACTGTCACTGAGTTAGAAAGTGCTTTTGCTTCAGACCAGACCAGACCAGACCAGACCAGTCCAGACCAGTCCAGACCAGACCAGACCAGTCCAGACCAGTCCAGACCAGACCAGACCAGTCCAGACCAGTCCAGACCAGACCAGACCAGACCAGACCAGTCCAGACCAGTCCAGACCAGACCAGACCAGTCCAGACCAGACCAGTCCAGACCAGTCCAGACCAGACCAGACCAGACCAGACCAGACCAGACCAGTCCAGACCAGACCAGACCAGACCAGACCAGACCAGTCCAGACCAGACCAGTCCAGACCAGTCCAGACCAGACCAGACCAGACCAGACCAGTCCAGACCAGACCAGACCAGACCAGTCCAGACCAGACCAGACCAGACCAGACCAGACCAGACCAGACCAGTCCAGACCAGACCAGTCCAGACCAGACCAGTCCAGACCAGTCCAGACCAGTCCAGACCAGTCCAGACCAGTCCAGACCAGGCAAATGTAGTTTTATACTGAAGGCTGACTTTCATGACGCACGCACACACACACCGTCACACACACCATCACCATCACGCACACACACACCGTCACACACACACACCGTCACGCACACACACACCATCACCATCACGCACACACACACACCGTCACACACACACACACCATCACGCTCACACACACACTGTCACGCAAACACACACCATCACGCACGCACACACACACCGTCACACACACACACCGTCACGCACACACACACCACACCATCACGCACACACACACACCG
Organism: Knipowitschia caucasica; assembly: GCA_964034765.1. NCBI lineage: Eukaryota > Metazoa > Chordata > Actinopteri > Gobiiformes > Gobiidae > Knipowitschia > Knipowitschia caucasica. The sequence goes on from OZ035831.1 coordinate 43,826,636, forward strand.
TCACACACACACACACCATCACGCTCACACACACACCGTCACGCACACACACACCATCACGCACGCACACACACACCGTCACACACACACACACCGTCACGCACACACAAACACACTGTCACGCACACACACACCGTCACGCACACACACACCGTCACGCACACACACACACACACACACACCGTCACGCACACACACACACCGTCACGCACACACAAACACACTGTCACGCACACACACACCGTCACGCACACACACACCGTCACGCACACACACACACACACACACCTTCACGCACACACACACACACACACACAATCACACACACACACACCGTCACGCACACACACACCATCACGCACATACACACACACCGTCACGCACACACACACACACTGTCACGCACACACACACACCGTCACGCACACACACACACACACACCGGCACGCACACACACACCGTCACGCACACACACACACACACACCGTCACGCACACACACACACACTGTCACGCACACACACCGTCACGCACACACACACACACTGTCACGCACACATACACACACACACCGTCACGCACACACACACACACACACACCATCACCATCACACACACACACACACCGGCACGCACACACACACCATCACGCACATACACACACACCGTCACGCACACACACTGTCACGCAAACACACACCATCACGCAACACACACACACACACACACACACCGGCACGCACACACACACCGTCACGCACACACACACACACACACCGTCACGCACACACACACACTGTCATGCACACACACACCGTCACACACACACTGTCACGCACACACACACCGTCACGCACACACACACCGTCACGACACACACACACACACACACCGTCACGCACACACACACACACACACACACACCATCACCATCACACACACACACACCGGCACACGCACACACACACCATCACGCACGCACACACACACCGTCACGCACACACACACACACACACCATCACGCACACACACACCGGCACGCACACACACACCATCACGCACATACACACACACCGTCACGCACACACACACACACTGTCACGCACACACACACCGTCACGCACACACACACACACTGTCATGCACACACACACCGTCACGCACACACACACACACACACCGTCACACACACACCGTCACGCACACACACACCAACACCATCACGCACGCACACACACACCATCACCGGCACGCACACACACACCATCACGCACACACACACCGGCACGCACACACACACACCATCACGCACATACACACACACCGTCACGCACACACACACACACCGTCACGCACACACACACACACACACTGTCACGCACACACACACACACCGTCACGCACACACACACCGTCACGCACACACACACCGTCACGCACACACACACCGTCACGCACACACACACCGTCACGCACACACACACCGTCACGCACACACTACCCTAGTTACTAGTTTGCCAAAGGTGCACACTTGTGCGGGTCAGAAATACATTCAAGCAAACATTTACACACACAGTTACACACACATTTACACACAGTTACACACACATTTACACACACATTTACACACACACAGTTACACACACACAGTTACACACACAGTTACACACACATTTACACACACAGTTACACACACATTTACACACACATTTACACACACACATTTACACACACATTTACACACACACATTTACACACACATTTACACACACAGTTACACACACAGTTACACACACATTTACACACACATTTACACACACATTTACACACACACAGTCACACAGTCGTGCTCCTCTGGCTCAGTGGGAGGGGCCAGGGGCCGTGGTTACAGAGGTCGTCACCTGAAACTTAAAGGTGACCTATGAGTCCGTGTGAACTTTGAGTTGAACTTGATTTTTTGTTGCTAATTTTGTTGTAAATACTTCCTGCTCTGCCTTCACCATTTGCACTCTGGGAGTATAGAACATAAACCCACCTGAGCACTGGGCTCCGAGCCTCTTTTATCAAACGGAACATTGTTTGATTTTTGGTTTTGTTTAGAATTTACAGGAAAGAGCCCTGTGAGTCATTATTTGACTTGGATAGAGTGGATTATCTGAGCGTATCTAAACTTTAGCATTAAAAAGAAGCAAGTATAAAATCTCGATTAAGAACCACGCGACAAATGGAGTGAGAACCAAACACCATCTGCTGGTGCTCATCTGAGAACCTCACTGAAAACGTTATGTGCACCCCTGGTTATAGAACTATCTATATAGTTGGCACGGTGGCTGAGTGGTTAGCACTCTCGCCTCTCAGCAAGAAGGTCCTGGGTTCGAATCCCGGTCAGAACAGGGTCTTTCTGAGTGGAGTTTGCATGTTCTCCCCGTGTCTGTGTAGGTTTCCTCCAGGTACTCCGGTTTGCCCTCCACTATAAACATGTACAGTAGGTCTGTGCCTCCTGTGCTGGCCCCGCCCATCTCTGTGTCAGAGACTAATGTAACAGCTGTACTGGCCCCGCCCCTCTCTGTGTCAGAGACTAATGTAACAGCTGTACTGGCCCCGCCCCTCTCTGTGTCAGAGACTAATGTAACAGCTGTACTGGCCCCTCCCCTCTCTGTGTCAGAGACTAATGTAACAGCTGTACTGGCCCCTCCCCTCTCTGTGTCAGAGACTAATGTAACAGCTGTACTGGCCCCGCCCCTCTCTGTGTCAGAGACTAATGTAACAGCTGTACTGGCCCCTCCCCTCTCTGTGTCAGAGACTAATGTAACAGCTGTACTGGCCCCGCTCATCTCTGTGTCAGAGACTAATGTAACAGCTGTACTGGCCCCGCTCATCGCTGTGTCAGAGACTAATGTAACAGCTGTACTGGCCCCGCCCACCTCCGTGTCAGAGACTAATGTAACAGCTGTACTGGCCCCTCCCCTCTCTGTGTCAGAGACTAATGTAACAGCTGTACTGGCCCCGCTCATCTCTGTGTCAGAGACTAATGTAACAGCTGTACTGGCCCCGCTCATCGCTGTGTCAGAGACTAATGTAACAGCTGTACTGGCCCCGCCCACCTCCGTGTCAGAGACTAATGTAACAGCTGTACTGGCCCCTCCCCTCTCTGTGTCAGAGACTAATGTAACAGCTGTACTGGCCCCGCTCATCTCTGTGTCAGAGACTAATGTAACAGCTGTACTGGCCCCTCCCCTCTCTGTGTCAGAGACTAATGTAACAGCTGTACTGGCCCCGCCCACCTCTGTGTCAGAGACTAATGTAACAGCTGTACTGGCCCCGCCCCTCTCTGTGTCAGAGACTAATGTAACAGCTGTACTGGCCCCGCCCATCGCTGTGTCAGAGACTAATGTAACAGCTGTACTGGCCCCTCCCCTCTCTGTGTCAGAGACTAATGTAACAGCTGTACTGGCCCCGCCCACCTCTGTGTCAGAGACTAATGTAACAGCTGTACTGGCCCCGCCCCTCTCTGTGTCAGAGACTAATGTAACAGCTGTACTGGCCCCGCCCATCGCTGTGTCAGAGACTAATGTAACAGCTGTACTGGCCCCTCCCCTCTCTGTGTCAGAGACTAATGTAACAGCTGTACTGGCCCCGCCCATCGCTGTGTCAGAGACTAATGTAACAGCTGTACTGGCCCCTCCCCTCTCTGTGTCAGAGACTAATGTAACAGCTGTACTGGCCCCGCCCATCTCTGTGTCAGAGACTAATGTAACAGCTGTACTGGCCCCGCCCATCGCTGTGTCAGAGACTAATGTAACAGCTGTACTGGCCCCGCCCACCTCTGTGTCAGAGACTAATGTAACAGCTGTACTGGCCCCTCCCCTCTCTGTGTCAGAGACTAATGTAACAGCTGTACTGGCCCCGCCCACCTCTGTGTCAGAGACTAATGTAACAGCTGTAAACTGCTTTGACTCTGGTCTGAGAAAGGTCTAAACATTACTAACTTACTTAACCTGTAAACAACAACAACTGTCACAACCTGTAAACAACAACTCCCTCTCCTCTCTCCTCTCTCTCCTCTCTCTCCTCTCTCTCTCCCCTCTCTCCCCTCTCTCTCCTCTCTCTCCCCTCTCTCCCCTCTCTCTCCCCTCTCTCCCCTCTCTCTCCTCTCTCTCCTCTCTCTCCCCTCTCTCTCCTCTCTCCCCTCTCTCTCCCCTCTCTCCCCTCTCTCTCCTCTCTCTCCTCTCTCTCCCCTCTCTCCCCTCTCTCTCTCTCTCTCTCTCTCTCTCTCTCTCCCCTCTCTCTCTCTCTCTCTCCCCTCTCCCCCTCACCTGATGTAGTCGCTCCTGCAGAGGATCATTCCTCCCTCTCTCTCCCCTCTCTCTCTCTCCTCTCTCTCCTCTCTCTCCCCTCTCTCTCCTCTCTCCCCTCTCTCTCCCCTCTCTCTCCCCCTCTCTCTCCTCTCTCTCTCTCTCTCTCCCCTCTCTCCCCTCTCTCTCTCTCCTCTCTCTCCTCTCTCTCCCCTCTCTCTCCTCTCTCTCCCCTCTCTCCCCTCTCTCTCCCCTCTCTCTCCTCTCTCTCCTCTCTCTCTCCTCTCTCCTCTCTCTCCCCTCTCCCCCTCACCTGATGTAGTCGCTCCTGCAGAGGATCATGCCTCCCTCTCTCCCCTCTCTCCCCCCTCTCCCCCACCTGATGTAGTCGCACCTGCAGAGGATCATGCCTCCCTCTCTCCCCTCTCTCCCCTCTCTCTCCCCTCTCCCCCTCACCTGATGTAGTCGCTCCTGCAGAGGATCATGCCTCCCTCTCTCCCCTCTCTCCCCTCTCCCCCTCACCTGATGTAGTCGCTCCTGCAGAGGATCATGCCTCCCTTGCTGTAGCAGGAGGAGCCGATCTCCCCCAGGTGGGCGTGGCAGCAGGAGCACTTGAGGCAGCGGTTGTGCCAGTACCGCTCCATAGAGAAGAGCAGGAAGCGATCACAGATCTGTCCTCCACATCCTGCACAGGAGCGCTGGGCCGAGGGCAGCGCCGACGCCTGGCTGTTCACCATCCTGAAAACACAACACACACCATCAACTACACAATGAACACACAACAAGACAACCACACCATCAACACACAACTACACCATCAACACACAACATTTGTTCTACTACACACCAACCTTCTTCTTCACATGAGAAAGTCATGGACTTAGCCCGGACTTAGCCCGGACTTAGCCCGGACTTAGCCCGGACTTAGCCCGGACTTAGCCCGGACTTAGCCCGGACTTAGCCCGGACTTACCCCGGACTTAGCCCGGACTTAGCCCGGACTTAGCCCGGACTTAGCCCGGACTTAGCCCGGACTTAGCCCGGACTTAGCCTGGACTTAGCCTGGACTTAGCCTGGACTTAGCCTGGACTTAGCCTGGACTTAGCCTGGACTTAGCCTGGACTTAGCCTGGACTTAGCCTGGTCTCTTCCACACCATTGTTAAAGGTAAAGGTGCACTTTATTTATCCCGTAGGGCAATTCAATCCTCTGCATTTGACCCTGATGCCCTAAGGCTCACGTCAGGAACAGTGGTCGCCGTAGTAACAGCGCCCGGCATCTCCAGATGTTGATGCTCGGCTTGGTCAGGACCAGAGCTGGAGGATTTAACCTGGTGAGCATTTTTTTAGTGGTGGGGGAAACCGGAGTACTCGGAGGAAACCCTACGCAAGCACGGGGAGAACATGCAAACTCCACTCAAAAAGGCCCTGTTCTTACCGGGATTCTAACCCAGGATCTACTTGCTGAGAGGCTGGAGTGCTAACCACTCAGCCACCTGGTCTTACCGCACCATTGTACTCTTTTCATTCTGTACTAAGGTCTGGATTGTCTCCATTGTCTCCGTTAACAGGTGGGAGGGGCTCCTTTTGCAGATTGAAACGATTGGATCTGAGTTTACCGTGACGTATGTAATGAGCCTGAGTGAGTGAGGCATTTAGCATTTAGCCTAGCTTTAGCATTTAGCCTAGCTTTAGCATTAGCCTAGCATTAGCCATCTCCTTTCCCGCTAACGGAGCCCGTGGGGAGTAGAGCCACAACATCTCTGCTTCAATGACATTTACTAAGCATTCCTCTTGCTCCGGCTTCAGTTTCTTGATATTTGGATTGAACCAGAACAGATTATTTTACTATCGCATTCTCCGACAAACTACAACCAAGCCCCGGTGATCCAAGATGGCGTCCTATTCAAATGAATGGCTTGTGCTCAGTAGCGCATGGGACTTCATTTGGGCATCGTCTGGTCCTCCCGGTTCTGTGCAGTGGATTATTGCAACGCATGATGAGAGATATCTCCCATCATGCTTTGCGCCAAACGTGCGTGTGTGGCTTTCATGCACAGAGGGGCTCGGCCGCGCTCTGACCAATCAGAGCTGATCATCAGAGCAGCAGCAGGGCGGAGTCAGAGCAGAAAGGCAGGGAGCAGCGTCTGTGGCAGTAAAGTGTGGATTTAAAGAAAACCGAAGGATTTAAGAAGAAAGAAAGTTCAGGACGACAAGGGACACTAACATCCACACAAAATCTGACCTTTATGAAAGCTGTAGGTTCTCTGTCAGGTTCTCTGTCAGCTGAGGTCGTGCTGTTTTAATATACATTGAGTTCTATGGGACTTTTTTTCTGGGTAGCCCTCGTGAATTTAGTTTGCAGTACCACAGCGCCCCCTGTGGCCGTGGGTGGGACAGCTGTAAGATAGTAATACTCTATCCAGATATTATTATAGATCCATGAGTAGGACCAGCAAATTCAGCACAAACTCTGACGTCACCGACACCGACCTACAACACCCGCCTCCCCCGCTCTCTGATTGGTCGGAGGGGATTCAACCGAGGAAACTGCAGCCACTAGGATCAGACCCAGACGTACATGTAGGAAATGACCATGGACCAGAGTTTACACATGGTAAGACCAGACGTACATGTAGGAAATGATCATGGACCAGAGTTTACACATGGTAAGACCAGACGTACATGTAGGAAATGATCATGGACCAGAGTTTACACATGGTAAGACCAGACGTACATGTAGGAGATGATCATGGACCAGAGTTTACACATGGTAAGACCAGACGTACATGTAGGAAATGATCATGGACCAGAGTTTACACATGGTAAGACCAGACGTACATGTAGGAGATGATCATGGACCAGAGTTTACACATGGTAAGACCAGGGCAGTCTTCATCTCGAGGAACTTAAACCAAACTTAAACATAAGCCTCAGGTTTAATGTTGTGACATCATAGAGTCACAGACATCATAGAGTCACAGACATCATAGAGTCACAACAGACATCATAGAGTCAAAACAGACATCATAGAGTCACAGACATCATAGAGTCACAGACATCATAGAGTCACAGCAGACATCATAGAGTCACAACAGACATCATAGAGTCACAGACATCATAGAGTCACAGACATCATAGAGTCACAGCAGACATAGAGTCACAGACATCATAGAGTCACAGACATCATAGAGTCACAACAGACATCATAGAGTCACAACAGACATCATAGAGTCACAGACATCATAGAGTCACAACAGACATCATAGAGTCACAGCAAACATCATAGAGTCACAGACATCATAGAGTCACAACAGACATCATAGAGTCACAGCAGACATCATAGGGTCACAGACATCATAGAGTCACAGACATCATAGAGTCACAACAGACATCATAGAGTCACAGACATCATAGAGTCACAGACATCATAGAGTCACAGCAGACATCATAGAGTCACAGACATCATAGAGTCACAGACATCATAGAGTCACAGACATCATAGAGTCACAACAGACATCATAGAGTCACAGACATCATAGAGTCACAGACATCATAGAGTCACAACAGACATCATAGAGTCACAGACATCATAGAGTCACAGACATAGAGTCACAGACATCAGAGTCACAGACATCAGAGTCACAGCAGACATCATAGAGTCACAGACATCATAGAGTCACAGCAGACATCATAGAGTCACAGACATCATAGAGTCACAGACATAGAGTCACAGACATCATAGAGTCACAACAGACATCATAGAGTCACAGACATAGAGTCACAGACATCATAGAGTCACAGACATCATAGAGTCACAGCAGACATCATAGAGTCACAGACATCATAGAGTCACAGCAGACATCATAGAGTCACAACAAGCAGACGGTTAGCTTTAACGGTTTGGTGAATGTAGAGATAACATTTAGCATTCTTTCTCTGTGACGAAGCCTCCGCTGCACTTCCCCTTCGTCAACATTCCAACTCCTCTGTGATGTCACACACTGGAACTCAACTGAGGAAGCAGCACAGACAGCTCATTATATACGTGTTATTTTATATATGTTACTGTATATATGTTATTGTATATATATATATGTCTTTGACTTTGCTTCTGACTTAAACAGCCTCAGTCCTGGGTCTACAGCCTCAGTCCTGGGTCTACAGCCTCAGTCCTGGGTCTACAGCCTCAGTCCTGGGTCTACAGCCTCAGTCCTGGGTCTACAGCCTCAGTCCTGGGTCTACAGCCTCAGTCCTGGGTCTACAGCCTCAGTCCTGGGTCTACAGCCTCAGTCCTGGGTCTACAGCCTCAGTCCTGGGTCTACAGCCTCAGTCCTGGGTCTACAGCCTCAGTCCTGGGTCTACAGCCTCAGTCCTGGGTCTACAGCCTACAGTTTATCCGATCACTGGTAAATATTTGGATAAAAGACTTTGTAAATTAAACTTACAGTGGGACATAAATCCTACGTACGGCCCTGCGTCAGTTCACGAGCCCCCAAACCTGTCCCATTCCCCTCTGGGCCTGAGCACTTCCCTCTCTGAAGCCGCGGTGTGCAGAGCCGGTTTAAAGTGCGCACATGTAAATCAGATGCAACAATATTATCTTTGGCGACGTCTCGGAGCTATTTATACTCTCTGAAAGAGTAGCTTTGTACGGAACGGAACGGCACCTGGACGCACGGACCGAGGCAACTGTGTGTGTAAATGTTTTAGGTTCTTATTACACGGCTTTCAATGAGAACACTCCAAACAGGAGAAGGAATGACGCAAATGAGCTGCGGACGTCGGTGTGTGCTTTGATTCATGATGAGGTGTTGTTATAGTCTTCACTTTAGAAAGAGTGGTTTTGGAACTCGGATTAGAACAGTTTAGCTCAGATACGTCATAGTTTGGAGAGTAGTCCGCGCCACCTTCACGTTTGGTCGACTACAGCTCGGAATAACAACTGTGTAACTACTGAACATATGGTACAGACGCGACCAGAAAGAGACTAGAGAGGGACCAGAAAGAGTTAGAGAGAGACCAGAGAGAGACTAGAAAGGGAGACCAGAGAGAGACCAGAGAGAGACCAGAGAGAGACCAGAGAGAGACCAGAGAGAGACTAGAAAGAGACCAGAGATAGACTAAAGAGACCAGAGATAGACTAAAGAGACCAGAGAGAGACCAGAGAGAGACTAGAAAGAGACCAGAGGGAGACCAGAGAGAGACCAGAGAGAGACCAGAGAGAGACCAGAGAGAGACTAGAAAGAGACCAGAGAGAGACCAGAGATAGACTAAAGAGACCAGAGAGAGACCAGAGAGAGACTAGAAAGAGACCAGAGGGAGACCAGAGAGAGAACAGAGAGAACAGAGATAGACTAGAAAGAGACCAGAGAGACCCTAAACACACGCACACACGTACACACGCACACACACACACACACACACACGCACACACACACACACACACACACACACTGAGTTAAACAGTCACTACATAACGCGCTGTGATGAAATAGGGCGAGTCCACAAACTCCAAAAGCTGTGCGTAATGACAGATCCAAGGTTTTTGTTTTACCTTCTCTGGTTCTTTTGGACCTTCACAGTCTCCAGACCGCGCTCAAACTTGCCATGCCGTGCCAAAGATGAAGCAATAACTGGGGGCAGGACGCGAGGTGAAGAAAAAGTCCCTAAAATGTTGTTTAGACCCGAGTCGGAGGTGGCGCAGGCAGTTCTGGGGGACAGCCGTGAGGCATTACGCACATGTTTGGAGAGGTCTCTGTACGTGTGCGTGTGCGTCTGCGTGCGCCCGTGACAGCCAGAGACACTGTACGTCCAAGCGCACGGAGCTATTTACGTGACAGGAGAGAGACGGAGCGGACGTGAGACGTGCCCGGACCAATGGGAGCGGGAGGGGGCGTGGCTTAGGACATAATGATTAATGGCCTCTAGTGGCTTCTTAATGTGTGCGCGTGCACGTGAGAAAAGCGAGAACGTGATTGAGTCCAACAACAACTCTCTCTGGTCTCTCTCTCGGGTCTCTCTGTCTGGCCTCACTTGGGTCTCTCTCCCTCTCTCTCCCTCTCTCTCTCTGGTCTATCCCTAGTCTCTTTCTCTGGTTTCTCTGTCTCTCTTTCTCTGGTTTCTCTGTCTCTCGTTCTCTGGTTTCTCTCTCTGGTCCCTTCTTGGTCTCTCTCTCGCTGGTTCCTCTCTTTCTCTGGTTTCTATCTGGTCTCTCTCTCTCTCTCTCTCTGGCCTCTCTCTGGTCTCTCTCTCTCTCTGGTTTCTCTCTGGTCTCACTCTCTGGTCTTTCTCTGGTCTCTCTCTGGTTTCTCTCTTTCTGGTTTCTCTGTCTCTGGTCTTTCTCTGGTCTCTCTCTCTCTGGTCTCTCTCTCTGGTTTCTCTCTGGTCTCACTCTCTGGTCTTTCTCTGGTCTCTCTCTCTCTGATTTCTCTCTGGTCTCTCTCTGGTTTCTCTCTTTCTGGTTTCTCTGTCTCTGGTTTCTATCTGCTCTCTCTCTCTCTCTGGTTTCTCTCTGGCCTCACTCTCTGGTCTCTCTTTGGTCTCTCTCTCTCTGGTTTCTCTCTGGTACCTCTCTCTCTCTCTCTCTCTCTGGTTTCTCTCTGGTCTCTCTTTCTTTCTCTCTGGTTTCTCTCTCTCTCACCCACATGTCTCCACAACGTGTCTAAATGCGCGCGGATCCAAATGAGAAGCAGCTATGAAAACAAGCGCGTCAGAGCGGGAGGAGGCTGCCCCCCTCAGGCCAACTGCTGCTACTACAGGTACTTTAATACACCCATGGTACTACAGGTACTTTTATACACCCATGGTACTACAGGTACTTTTATACACCCATGGTACTACAGGTACTTTTATACACCCATGGTACTACAGGTACTTTTATACACCCATGGTACTACAGGTTATATGATACACACATGGTACTACATGTAATATAATACACCTATGGTAGGGTACTATAGGTGATATATTACCAGTAAAATTCCTTGGTAACCATGACATCCAGCAGCACTCTGACCAATCACATCAGTTGGAGCAGAGTAGAGTAGAGTAGAGTAGAGTAGAGTAGAGTAGAGTAGAGCAGAGCAGAGCAGAGCAGAGTAGAGTAGAGTAGAGTATTGTAAAGTAAAGTAGAGTAGAGTAGAGTAGAGTAGAGTAGAGTAGAGTAGAGTAGAGCAGAGCAGAGCAGAGCAGAGTAGAGTAGAGTAGAGTAGAGTAGAGTAGAGTATTGTAAAGTAGAGTAGAGTAGAGCAGAGCAGAGCAGAGCAGAGTAGAGCAGAGTAGAGTATTGTAAAGTATAGTAGAGTAGAGTAGAGTAGAGTAGAGTAGAGTAGAGTAGAGTAGAGCAGAGCAGAGTAGAGTAGAGTAGAGTATTGTAAAGTAAAGTAGAGTAGAGTAGAGTAGAGTAGAGTAGAGCAGAGCAGAGCAGAGTAGAGTAGAGTAGAGTAGAGTATTGTAAAGTAAAGTAGAGTAGAGTAGAGTAGAGTAGAGTAGAGCAGAGCAGAGCAGAGCAGAGTAGAGTAGAGTATTGTAAAGTAAAGTAGAGTAGAGTAGAGTAGAGTAGAGTAGAGCAGAGCAGAGCAGAGTAGAGTAGAGTATTGTAAAGTAAAGTAGAGTAGAGTAGAGTAGAGTAGAGTAGAGCAGAGCAGAGCAGAGCAGAGTAGAGTAGAGTAGAGTAGAGTATTGTAAAGTAAAGTAGAGTAGAGTAGAGTAGAGTAGAGTAGAGCAGAGCAGAGTAGAGCAGAGTAGAGTATTGTAAAGTAGAGTAGAGTAGAGTAGAGTAGAGTAGAGTAGAGCAGAGCAGAGCAGAGCAGAGTAGAGTAGAGTAGAGTATTGTAAAGTAAAGTAGAGTAGAGTAGAGTAGAGTAGAGTAGAGTAGAGTAGAGCAGAGCAGAGCAGAGCAGAGTAGAGTAGTAGAGTATTGTAAAGTAAAGTAGAGTAGAGTAGAGTAGAGTAGAGTAGAGTAGAGCAGAGCAGAGCAGAGCAGAGTAGAGTAGAGTAGAGTATTGTAAAGTAAAGTAAAGTAGAGTAGAGTAGAGTAGAGTAGAGTAGAGTAGAGTAGAGCAGAGAAGAGCAGAGCAGAGTAGAGTAGAGTAGAGTAGAGTATTGTAAAGTAAAGTAAAGTAGAGTAGAGTAGAGTAGATTAGGGCTGGTGGAAACGGGGTTTAAGGTTATACAAAGATCTTGGAACAAGTCACACTCATGGATGTATTATTTTATTGTTATTAGACTGTATTCAGAATAAAAAGCGGTCCATAAACATCAGAAAGACATGTAGGGACAGACAAAAACAAATACAGACTCTGCAGAGGCTCCGTCACATATTCCTCACAGAGCACTGTTTAATCAATATTTATGTTTTATGCTTCAATGTGTATTTCGTTTGTTTTATATCGGGACAAGTGTACGCAATCAACAGGCTGAGGAAGGAGGAATCGAATTTGGAAACTCCCTGAGGAAAGGAGGCGAGGGTCAGACGAGGCTGTTTGGGACGCCCCCACTGTCGTCTCACTTCAGAGCAGAGAGTTCAAGATGGCGGACTCAGGTAAGAGTTTGTAAAGAGACCAAATCCTGTTCACACGGGACGACAGCTGCGGACTTGGAGGTTAAAGCTGACCCGTGTTTACGCTCTCATACAATCCACAAAAGGACGGTGTAGATCGTTGTTGTAAAGTGTCTTTGGCGGCTGAAGAAGCGCTGCTAAACCCCGCAGTGCTAATGCTAATGCTAATGCTAATGCTAACTGTTAGCGCAGACGCGGACTCTTGTAATCCAGGCATTTCGAGCCCGGATATTCTGCTTCAAGAACATGATGCAAAATACTAATATTATTACTGTGCAAAATGTCTGTTTTGTGTCAGAGCGGGTTAATGACGCATTCGGTTATTGGTAAAGTTTTAGAATTGAGTAAATAGCGTTGGTTCTTGAGTTAAATACTACTTTTTTGGAGTGTTATGGTCAGGTTTTAGACACAAGTGCTTTTGACTTTGATTACTAAATTACTACTGTGCTTGAATGTATAGTGTACTATCAGATTAGTACAGATTACCCCCATATAACATAATAAATACAAATAATACATAATTACACCATATCACTGTATTAGTAGTAATAAGGTGTTATTACATGATTAAGGTTTTGTCATGGTAAACCAGTCTTTTCTTCCATCATAATAACAATAATAACAATAAATATAAATAGAATAATAAATATAAATAATAATAAATATAATACATAATAATACATGTAATAAATATTAATAATAATACATATAATAATACTAATATAATAATACTAATATAATAATAATTAAATTAAATAATAAATAGAATAAATAGAATAAATAGAATAACAATAGGCTGTTATAACCGTAGTGTAGATTTGTTTGTTATTATAATTCCCATTTGCTTTGAATGGGGAAATCCCGCCCCGGTCCAAATGCCAAGAGTCAAACATTGTGGGCTAACGCTGGCTACATAATCTGTGTCATGCGTGCTGCTGCTGCGGAGGAGTAAACAACAGGTTTCATGGAGATCTGACGTGACACATAAAGAGTCCTGCAGGTTTTGGTTCTCTAAAACAGTGGAGAGGTCAGTGCAGAGACTGAAGACAGCTGTCACCTGAGGTTTCTTTACCTAAACCAACGCTTTGACAGGGAGTAGTTCATGTTTGTGTGAGTGAAAGGGTCAGGGCAGTGTTGGTGTCGGTGCTTTGAAGTCCATACATGTTAGACTAGACCTGATGCCCTGTCAATCAATAACAACATATCCACAAGTCTGTCTTATGGTGTGTGTCTGTGTCTCTTGTTCTAATGTGGACCAGAGTCTGAATAAAGAAATGATAATGATAATTTTGAGTTATGCTGTGCTTGATCTGAGCTTTATTATGTACTGTAGTGTATAGCAGGGACGTGCGGTGAGGTTTGTGATTGGGGAGGCACTGACTTTAAAAGTCAGATTTACAATCATTATTCAAATAAAATAGCATTTAATCACCAATGCAATGACATCCACAAACTTTATATACTGTAAAGATAAGAGAACCAGCTTCTTTTAATAATCTCACAACAAATCTAGCTGCTGACTCTGCTCCGCATCAAACAACATCTTTAAGAAGCGCAGGTGCGAGAGACGCGAGGAGAGAGAGACGCGAGGAGAGAGGAGCAGAGAGAGACAGAGAGGAGCAGAGAGACGGAGACGCGAGGAGCAGAGAGAGACGGAGACGCGAGGAGAGAGAGACGCGAGGAGAGAGGAGCAGAGAGAGACAGAGAGGAGCAGAGAGACGGAGACGCGAGGAGCAGAGAGAGACGGAGACGCGAGGAGAGAGAGACGCGAGGAGAGAGGAGCAGAGAGAGACAGAGAGGAGCAGAGAGACGGAGACGCGAGGAGCAGAGAGAGACGGAGACGCGAGGAGAGAGAGACGCGAGGAGAGAGGAGCAGAGAGAGACAGAGAGGAGCAGAGAGACGGAGACGCGAGGAGCAGAGAGACGCGAGGAGAGAGGAGCAGAGAGAGACAGAGAGGAGCAGAGAGACGGAGACGCGAGGAGCAGAGAGAGACGGAGACGCGAGGAGCAGAGAGACGCGAGGAGAGAGGAGCAGAGAGACGCGAGGAGAGAGGAGCAGAGAGACGGAGACGCGAGGAGCAGAGAGAGACGGAGACGCGAGGAGAGAGAGACGCGAGGAGAGAGGAGCAGAGAGAGACAGAGAGGAGCAGAGAGACGGAGACGCGAGGAGCAGAGAGAGACGGAGACGCGAGGAGAGAGAGACGCGAGGAGAGAGGAGCAGAGAGAGACAGAGAGGAGCAGAGAGACGGAGACGCGAGGAGCAGAGAGAGACGGAGACGCGAGGAGAGAGAGACGCGAGGAGAGAGGAGCAGAGAGAGACAGAGAGGAGCAGAGAGACGGAGACGCGAGGAGCAGAGAGACGCGAGGAGAGAGGAGCAGAGAGAGACAGAGAGGAGCAGAGAGACGGAGACGCGAGGAGCAGAGAGAGACGGAGACGCGAGAGAGAGAGAGCGAGGAGAGAGGAGCAGAGAGAGACAGAGAGGAGCAGAGAGACGGAGACGCGAGGAGAGAGAGACGGAGACGCGAGGAGAGAGAGACGCGAGGAGAGAGGAGCAGAGAGAGACAGAGAGGAGCAGAGAGACGGAGACGCGAGGAGCAGAGAGAGACGGAGACGCGAGGAGAGAGAGACGCGAGGAGAGAGGAGCAGAGAGAGACAGAGAGGAGGAGAGAGAGACGGAGACGCGAGGAGCAGAGAGAGACGGAGACGCGAGGACAGAGAGACGCGAGGAGAGAGGAGCAGAGAGAGACAGAGAGGAGCAGAGAGACGGAGACGCGAGGAGAGAGAGAGACGGAGACGCGAGGAGAGAGAGACGCGAGGAGAGAGGAGCAGAGAGAGACAGAGAGGAGCAGAGAGACGGAGACGCGAGGAGCAGAGAGACGCGAGGAGAGAGGAGCAGAGAGAGACAGAGAGGAGCAGAGAGACGGAGACGCGAGGAGCAGAGAGAGACGGAGACGCGAGGAGAGAGAGACGCGAGGAGAGAGGAGCAGAGAGAGACAGAGAGGAGCAGAGAGACGGAGACGCGAGGGAGAGAGAGACGGAGACGCGAGGAGAGAGAGACGCGAGGAGAGAGGAGCAGAGAGAGACAGAGAGGAGCAGAGAGACGGAGACGCGAGGAGCAGAGAGAGACGGAGACGCGAGGAGAGAGAGACGCGAGGAGAGAGGAGCAGAGAGAGACAGAGAGGAGCAGAGAGACGGAGACGCGAGGAGCAGAGAGAGACGGAGACGCGAGGACAGAGAGACGCGAGGAGAGAGGAGGAGAGAGAGACAGAGAGGAGCAGAGAGACGGAGACGCGAGAGAGAGAGAGACGGAGACGCGAGGAGAGAGAGACGCGAGGAGAGAGGAGCAGAGAGAGACAGAGAGGAGCAGAGAGACGGAGACGCGAGGAGCAGAGAGAGACGGAGACGCGAGGAGAGAGAGACGCGAGGAGAGAGAGAGCAGAGAGAGACAGAGAGGAGCAGAGAGACGGAGACGCGAGGAGCAGAGAGACGCGAGGAGAGAGGAGCAGAGAGAGACAGAGAGGAGCAGAGAGACGGAGACGCGAGGAGCAGAGAGAGACGGAGACGCGAGGAGAGAGAGACGCGAGGAGAGAGGAGCAGAGAGAGACAGAGAGGAGCAGAGAGACGGAGACGCGAGGAGCAGAGAGAGACGGAGACGCGAGGAGAGAGAGACGCGAGGAGAGAGGAGCAGAGAGAGACAGAGAGGAGCAGAGAGACGGAGACGCGAGGAGCAGAGAGAGACGGAGACGCGAGAGAGAGAGAGACGCGAGGAGAGAGGAGCAGAGAGAGACAGAGAGGAGCAGAGAGACGGAGACGCGAGGAGCAGAGAGACGCGAGGAGAGAGGAGCAGAGAGAGACAGAGAGGAGCAGAGAGACGGAGACGCGAGGAGCAGAGAGAGACGGAGACGCGAGGAGAGAGAGACGCGGAGGAGAGAGAGAGCAGAGAGAGACAGAGAGGAGCAGAGAGACGGAGACGCGAGGAGAGAGAGACGGAGACGCGAGGAGAGAGAGACGCGAGGAGAGAGGAGCAGAGAGAGACAGAGAGGAGCAGAGAGACGGAGACGCGAGGAGCAGAGAGAGACGGAGACGCGAGGAGAGAGAGACGCGAGGAGAGAGGAGCAGAGAGAGACAGAGAGGAGCAGAGAGACGGAGACGCGAGGAGCAGAGAGAGACGGAGACGCGAGGACAGAGAGACGCGAGGAGAGAGGAGCAGAGAGAGACAGAGAGGAGCAGAGAGACGGAGACGCGAGGAGAGAGAGACGGAGACGCGAGGAGAGAGAGACGCGAGGAGAGAGGAGCAGAGAGAGACAGAGAGGAGCAGAGAGACGGAGACGCGAGGAGCAGAGAGAGACGAGAGACGCGAGGAGAGAGAGACGCGAGAGAGAGAGAGAGCGGAGAGAGAGAGACAGAGAGGAGCAGAGAGAGACGGAGAGCGAGAGGAGGAGAGAGAGACGAGAGACGGAGAGAGAGAGAGACGCGAGAGAGAGAGACGAGAGAGGAGAGAGAGAGAGAGAGAGACAGGAGCAGAGAGACGGAGACGCGAGGAGCAGAGAGACGCGAGGAGAGAGGAGCAGAGAGAGACAGAGAGGAGCAGAGAGACGGAGACGCGAGGAGCAGAGAGAGACGGAGACGCGAGGAGAGAGAGACGCGAGGAGAGAGGAGCAGAGAGAGACAGAGAGGAGCAGAGAGACGGAGACGCGAGGAGAGAGAGACGGAGACGCGAGGAGAGAGAGACGCGAGGAGAGAGAGACGCGAGGAACATAAACAATAATTTAAACAAGTTGCAGAACTCTTGAGCAGTGTTTGAATCAGTGTTTTTCGGAAAAGCACTACTTTGCCGGTATCTGTCAATGTTCAACATAAAACACAGATTAACAAACTCCTCCCCCGCAGCCGGACTAACCTCGTAAGTCCAGTGGTGGTCTCCCAGTCTATATTAATTCTTTCTTTGTTTGAAAGTCCAATTGAGAAAAAAATCTTCATTCAAATCATCCATTTTCCAGCAAAAGAAATAGCATTTTGGGCTGATTGTTTGTTAGCAACTCTGGTATGAACTTTATGCTCACTATCACCCCTAGCGGTGAGGCACAGATACCGCCTGCCTCACCTCGTCTCTTTGAATAGGAATAACGGGATTTCGGCGATTTTGACTTCAGAAATGATCAAAACTGATGGGAACCGTGCCGAATATACATTAAAAGCATAGGACAGTGGATATAAATTATATATTTAAACTAAAATAATTATTAGTTTCCAATAATGGCAGGTGAGGCTCTGCCTCCCCTGCCTCCCCTGACTGCACGTCCCTGGTGTATAGTGAGAAATGTATTGTTAAACGCCGCTGTCAGGTACAGATGGATAAGTATACGGGGGTGTGGTAATGTTAGTTATTTATACAGGACAGTGTAGAATAAACATAGAATAAAGAGATGCCAGTTACAGCTGTAGTCTCTGAGCTCAAAAAACAGGCACAATAGGTATGAATGTGAATGGAGGGTGTTTGGTCGGAGGGTTTGATGGTCCAGTGTGTTCAGGTCTCGCTTCATCACCGTGTGGAGAGAATGGAACGATATCTGACTCTGAACTGTGTAAAGAGCTTTGGGTCTGTGCCTTGGTCTGTAACATGTGCTAAATAAATAAATATTACTTACTTAAAACACATACACACACACACACATTTATACACACACACACACACACATATATACACACACACACACACATATATACACACACACACATACACACACACACACACCAATCCTTATTTGTCTGTTTTATATGTGAAAATTGCGGGTTCCAAATGAATAATCTAAAACACTAAATAAAATGACGACATCAGTGGGTCTCCTCCATGTGGGTGAGGGAGGTTCAGGGTGAGGGAGGTTCAGGGTGAGGGAGGTTCAGAGTGAGGGAGGTTCAGAGTGAGGGAGGTTCAGAGTGAGGGAGGTTCAGAGTGAGGGAGGTTCAGAGTGAGGGAGGTTCAGGGTGAGGGAGGTTCAGAGTGAGGGAGGTTCAGAGTGAGGGAGGCTCAGGATGAGGGAGGTTCGGGTTGAGGGAGGTTCAGGGTGAGGGAGGTTCAGAGTGAGGGAGGTTTAGAGTGAGGAAGGTTCAGAGTGAGGGAGGTTCAGAGTGAGGGAGGTTCAGGGTGAGGGAGGTTCAGAGCGAGAGAGGTTCAGGGTGGGGTTCAGAGTGAGGGAGGTTCAGGGTGAGGGAGGTTCAGGGTGAGGGAGGTTCAGAGTGAGGGAGGTTCAGAGTGAGGGAGGTTAGAGTGAGGAAGGTTCAGAGTGAAGGAGGTTCAGAGTGAGGGAGGTTCAGGGTGAGGGAGGTTCAGGGTGAGGGAGGTTCAGAGCGAGAGAGGTTCAGGGTGAGGGAGGTTCAGAGTGAGGGAGGTTCAGGGTGAGGGAGGTTCAGGGTGAGGGAGGTTCAGAGTGAGGGAGGTTCAGAGTGAGGGAGGTTTAGAGTGAGGGAGGTTCAGAGTGAGGGAGGTTCAGAGTGAGGGAGGTTCAGGGTGAGGGAGGTTCAGAGTGAGGGAGGTTCAGAGTGAGGGAGGTTCAGGGTGAGGGAGGTTCAGAGTGAGGGAGGTTCAGGGTGAGGGAGGTTCAGAGTGAGGGAGGTTCAGGGTGAGGGAGGTTCAGAGCGAGAGAGGTTCAGAGTGAGGGAGGTTCAAAGTGAGGGAGGTTCAGAGTGAGGGAGGTTCAGAGCGAGGGAGGTTCAGAGTGAGGGAGGTTCAAAGTGAGGGAGGTTCAGAGTGAGGGAGGTTCAGAGCGAGAGAGGTTCAGAGTGAGGGAGGTTCAGAGCGAGGGAGGTTCAGAGTGAGGGAGGTTCAGAGTGAGGGAGGTTCAGAGCGAGGGAGGTTCAGAGTGAGGGAGGTTCAAAGTGAGGGAGGTTCAGAGCGAGGGAGGTTCAGAGTGAGGGAGGTTCAAAGTGAGGGAGGTTCAGAGTGAGGGAGGTTCAGAGCGAGAGAGGTTCAGAGTGAGGGAGGTTCAGGGTGAGGGAGGTGTGAGGCAGCTGCTCCCCCCTCCTCCTCCTCCTCATCAGTGTGTCTTCTGCAGCAGCCTCCCTCTAAAGTCTCTCTGTGAGTGTGAGGTCACCATGTCGTCCACCTCCTCCTGTTACTCCTCCTCTGGGGAGACCAGCCCCGAGGACGTGCCCCGAGGAGGAGGCACCATCAGAGTCTACCTCCCCAACAAGCAGAGGACCGTGGTGAGTACCAGTACAGGGTGAGGACGTAGCGCTTTGTCTTTCCTCTTATTTCTGCCATAAACTTCTTATTAGAGCTTAATGGGGAACGCCTTTCTGAGTGGAGTTTGCTTGTTCTCCCCGTGTCTGCGTAAGATAGGATAAGGT
This sequence comes from Knipowitschia caucasica, assembly GCA_964034765.1. Taxonomy (NCBI): domain Eukaryota; kingdom Metazoa; phylum Chordata; class Actinopteri; order Gobiiformes; family Gobiidae; genus Knipowitschia; species Knipowitschia caucasica. The sequence goes on from OZ035831.1 coordinate 43,846,839, forward strand.
TTTATGCTAACATATAACTACACTTTGCTTGCACTAGAATACACAGCCCTTTATACTTGCCTCTTGTTTTGCCAAATGTTAAACTTTTACACCTCTTTTTTATTATTATGATTTTAAAGATAGAGATTTTAAACTTGTTATTGATGCTCGAGTTAGAGATTTTGTTTGTTTGAATTACTACAGTTATTGTGCTCCTCTTTCCTACTGTTCTATAACTTGTACAGACCATAATAACTTTCTAACGCCTTTGAATAACAACAATTTCACAGAATCACAATAATATTGACCTGTGGCCGAAATATTTAACCGTCACATTTTGGCCCCTGGTAGTACGGCTCCTCGCACCCAGAGGTCAGGGGTCAGAGGTCAGAGGTGGAGGGGTCAGGGGTCAGAGGTGGGACTGGACCCTGGACTAAAGTGTGTGTCCGCTGCAGGTGAACGTGCGCCGGGGGCAGACTGTGTACGAGAGTCTGGACAAAGCTCTGAAAGTGCGAGGGCTGAGCCAGGGCTGCTGCGCCGTCTTCAGGCTGTTGGAAGGGTAAGAACCCACGGGGAACTCAGCAGGGTCTAGGTTCCAAGCTCAGGGAGGGTAAGAACCCACGGGGAACTCAGCAGGGTCTAGGTTCCAAGCTCAGGGAGGGTAAGAACCCACCGGGAACTCAGCAGGGTCTAGGTTCCAAGCTCAGGGAGGGTAAGAACCCACCGGGAACTCAGCAGGGTCTAGGTTCCAAGCTCAGGGAGGGTAAGAACCCACCGGGAACTCAGCAGGGTCTAGGTTCCAAGCTCAGGGAGGGTAAGAACCCACCGGGAACTCAGCAGGGTCTAGGTTCCAAGCTCAGGGAGGGTAAGAACCCACCGGGAACTCAGCAGGGTCTAGGTTCCAAGCTCAGGGAGGGTAAGAACCCACCGGGAACTCAGCAGCGTCTAGGTTCCAAGCTCAGGGAGGGTAAGAACCCACCGGGAACTCAGCAGGGTCTGGGTTCCAAGCTCAGGGACCTAACTTCAAACCACAACACATGGAAGTGACATATAGAAAAATAACAGGAGAGAAGAGAGAGACCAGAGAGAGACCAGAGAGAGACCAGAGAGAGACCAGAGAGAGACCAGAGAGAGACCAGAGAGAGACCAGAGAGAGACCAGAGAGAGATACCAGAGAGAGACCAGAGAGAGACCAGAGAGAGAGACCAGAGAGAGAGACCAGAGAGAGACCAGAAAGAGAGACCAGAGAGAGAGACCAGAGAGAGACCAGAGAGAGACCAGAGAGAGACCAGAGAGAGATACCAGAGAGAGAGACCAGAGAGAGAGACCAGAGAGAGACCAGAGAGAGAGACCAGAGAGAGACCAGAGAGAGAGACCAGAGAGAGACCAGAGAGAGAGACCAGAGAGAGGCCAGAGAGAGAGACCAGAGAGAGACCAGAGAGAGAGACCAGAGAGACCAGAGAGACCAGAAAGAGAGACCAGAGAGAGAGACCAGAGAGAGACCAGAGAGAGAGACCAGAGAGACCAGAGAGAGAGACCAGAGAGAGAGACCAGAGAGAGAGACCAGAGAGAGACCAGAAAGAGAGACCAGAGAGAGAGACCAGAGAGAGACCAGAGAGAGACCAGAGAGAGACCAGAGAGAGACCAGAGAGAGATACCAGAGAGAGAGAGACCAGAGAGAGAGACCAGAGAGACCAGAGACCAGAGAGAGAGACCAGAGAGAGAGACCAGAGAGAGACCAGAGAGAGACCAGAGAGACCAGAGAGAGACCAGAGAGAGACCAGAGAGAGAGACCAGAGAGAGAGACCAGAGAGAGAGACCAGAGAGAGAGACCAGAGAGAGAGACCAGAGAGAGAGACCAGAGAGAGACCAGAGAGAGACCAGAGAGAGACCAGAGAGAGACCAGAGAGAGACCAGGGAGAGAGACCAGAGAGAGAGACCAGAGAGAGAGACCAGAGAGAGAGACCAGAGAGAGACCAGAGAGAGACCAGAGAGAGACCAGAGAGAGAGACCAGAGAGAGACCAGAGAGAGACCAGAGAGAGACCAGTGAGAGACCAGAGAGAGAGACCAGAGAGAGAGACCAGAGAGAGAGACCAGAGAGAGACCAGAGAGAGAGACCAGAGAGAGAGACCAGAGAGAGAGACCAGAGAGAGAGACCAGAGAGAGAGACCAGAGAGAGAGACCAGAGAGAGACCAGAGAGAGACCAGAGAGAGACCAGAGAGAGACCAGAGAGAGACCAGTGAGAGACCAGAGAGAGACCAGAGAGAGACCAGAGAGAGACCAGAGAGAGACCAGAGAGAGACCAGAGAGAGACCAGAGAGAGAGACCAGAGAGAGAGACCAGAGAGAGAGACCAGAGAGAGAGACCAGAGAGAGAGACCAGAGAGAGAGACCAGAGAGAGACCAGAGAGAGACCAGAGAGAGACCAGAGAGAGAGACCAGAGAGAGACCAGAGAGAGAGACCAGAGAGATACCAGAGAGAGAGACCAGAGAGAGACCAGAGAGAGACCAGAGAGAGACCAGAGAGAGAGACCAGAGAGAGAGACCAGAGAGAGACCAGAGAGAGAGACCAGAGAGAGACCAGACAGCAGGAGGCCAGTCCCTGTGCTCCTCAGGTCCTGTGCTCCTCAGTCCCTTTGCTCCTCAGTCCCTGTGCTCCTCAGGTCCTGTGCTCCTCAGGCCCTTTGCTCCTCAGTCCCTGTGTTCCTCAGGCCCTGTGCTCCTCAGTCCCTTTGCTCCTCAGGCCCTTTGCTCCTCAGTCCCTGTGTTCCTCAGGCCCTTTGCTCCTCAGTCCCTGTGTTCCTCAGGCCCTGTGCTCCTCAGTCCCTTTGCTCCTCAGTCCCTTTGCTCCTCAGTCCCTGTGCTCCTCATGCCCTGTGCTCCTCAGTCCCTTTGCTCCTCAGGCCCTGTGCTTCTCAGGCCCTGTGCTCCTCAGGCCCTGTGCTCCTCAGTCCCTTTGCTCCTCAGTCCCTGTGCTCCTCAGGTCCTGTGCTCCTCAGGCCCTTTGCTCCTCAGTCCCTGTGTTCCTCAGGCCCTTTGCTCCTCAGTCCCTGTGTTCCTCAGGCCCTTTGCTCCTCAGTCCCTGTGTTCCTCAGGCCCTGTGCTCCTCAGTCCCTTTGCTCCTCAGTCCCTGTGCTCCTCAGGCCCTGTGCTTCTCAGGCCCTGTGCTCCTCAGGCCCTGTGCTCCTCAGTCCCTTTGCTCCTCAGTCCCTGTGCTTCTCAGGCCCTGTGCTCCTCAGGCCCTGTGCTCCTCAGTCCCTTTGCTCCTCAGTCCCTGTGCTCCTCAGTCCCTGTGCTCCTCAGTCCCTGTGCTCCTCAGTCCCTGTGCTCCTCAGTCCCTGTGCTCCTCAGTCCCTGTGCTCCTCAGTCCCTGTGCTAACCTGTGCTGTTGCAGGAGGAAGCGTCTGACGGACTGGGACACAGACATTACTCCTCTGGTGGGGGAGGAGCTGCTGGTGGAGGTCCTCGATGATATTCCACTTTCTATGCACAATTTTGTAAGTCGTCTGTCGTCAGTCACTTCTAAAGAATCCCTTTGCTCTTTCTTCACGTCCCTTTGTTCTGTTCTCAGGTACGTAAAACCTTCTTCAAGCTGGCCTTCTGTGATTTCTGTCACAAGTTTCTCTTTAACGGCTTCCGCTGTCAGACGTGTGCATACAAGTTCCACCAGCACTGCAGCAGTAAGGTCCCCACGGTGTGTGTGGACATGGACACGGTGAACAAGAGGTGAGCACAGGTACTACAGGTACCAACACGTACTACAGGTACCAGACCCACGGAACCACTGACATAATGAGTCGTTACATGATGATCTCAAAACGACTCAGGTCTTGTTCTCAGTGAGTGGAGACTGACATAAGATCTCTGTAAAAGCGGAAGAATGTTAAATTATGTGTGTGAATAAGAACTGGACTGTGACTGTCTCAGACCTGTCAGTCTGAGTCTGAGTCTCAGACCTGTCAGAGTCTGGTCCTGTGTCTCAGACCTGTCAGAGTCTGGTCCTGAGTCTCAGACCTGTCAGAGTCTGTGTCTCAGACCAGTCTCAGACCTGTCAGAGTCTGAGTCTCAGACCAGTCTCAGACCTGTCAGAGTCTGAGTCTCAGACCAGTCTCAGACCTGATCCTGTGTCTCAGACCTCTCAGAGTCTGTGTCTCAGACCTGTCAGAGTCTGAGTCTCAGACCAGTCTCAGACCTGTCAAGAGTCTGAGTCTCAGACCTGATCCTGTGTCTCAGACCTGTCAGAGTCTGAGTCGCAGACCAGTCTCAGACCTGATCCTGTGTTTCAGACCTGTCAGAGTCTGAGTCGCAGACCAGTCTCAGACCTGATCCTGTGTCTCAGACCAGTCTCAGACCTGTCAGAGTCTGTGTCTCAGACCAGTCTCAGACCTGTCAGAGTCTGTGTCTCAGACCAGTCTCAGACCTGTCAGAGTCTGAGTCGCAGACCAGTCTCAGACCTGATCCTGTGTCTCAGACCTGTCAGAGTCTGTGTCTCAGACCAGTCTCAGACCTGTCAGAGTCTGTGTCTCAGACCAGTCTCAGACCTGTCAGAGTCTGTGTCTCAGACCAGTCTCAGACCTGATCCTGTGTCTCAGACCTGTCAGAGTCTGTGTCTCAGACCAGTCTCAGACCTGTCAGAGTCTGTGTCTCAGACCAGTCTCAGACCTGTCAGAGTCTGTGTCTCAGACCAGTCTCAGACCTGTCAGAGTCTGAGTCTCAGACCAGTCTCAGACCTGATCCTGTGTGTTTGTGATTGCAGTAAAGTGGAGCCTCCTCAGTTTGTAGAGGTGTATCCACAGATCTTGCTGCCGGAACATTCCCCGTCACAGAGCAACCTGCACTTTACCCCCGACCCCTCTGGGTAAGAGCTGCCTATAGTACTGCTACTGTAGTAACAATACTGCACTACTGAGGTAATAATACTGTACTACTGAGGTAATAATACTGTACTACTGAGGTAATAATACTGTACTACTGTAGTAATAATACTGCACTACTGTAGTAATAATACTGTACTACTACTGTAGTAACAATACTGTACTACTACTGTAGTAACAATACTGCACTGCTACTGTAGTAACAATACTGCACTACTGAGGTAATAATACTGTACTACTGAGGTAATAATACTGTACTACTGAGGTAATAATACTGTACTACTGTAGTAATAATACTGCACTACTGTAGTAATAATACTGTACTACTACTGTAGTAACAATACTGTACTACTACTGTAGTAACAATACTGCACTGCTACTGTAGTAACAATACTGTACTGCTACTGTAGTAACAATACTGCACTGCTACTATAGTAACAATACTGCACTGCTACTGTAGTAATAATACTGCACTGCTACTGTAGTAACAATACTGTACTGCTACTGTAGTAAAAATACTGCACTGCTACTGTAGTAACAATACTGCACTGCTACTGTAGTATCAATACTGTACTGCTACTGTAGTAACAATACTGTACTGCTGTAGTAATAATACTGTGGTGTTGTGTTGTATGTATGGTGTTGTGTTGTTCTGTATGTATGGTGTTGTGTTGTTCTGTATGTATGTTGTTGTGTTCTGTATGTATGGTGTTGTGTTCTGTATGTATGGTGTTGTGTTGTTCTGTATGTATGGTGTTGTGTTGTTCTGTATGTATGGAGTTGTGTTGTTCTGTATGTATGTTGTTGTGTTCTGTATGTATGGTGTTGTGTTCTGTATGTATGGTGTTGTGTTGTTCTGTATGTATGTTGTTGTGTTCTGTATGTATGGTGTTGTGTTCTGTATGTATGGTGTTGTGTTGTTCTGTATGTATGGTGTTGTGTTCTGTATGTATGGTGTTGTGTTCTGTATGTATGGTGTTGTGTTCTGTATGTATGGTGTTGTGTTCTGTATGTATGGTGTTGTGTTGTTCTGTATGTATGGTGTTGTGTTCTGTATGTATGGTGTTGTGTTCTGTATGTATGGTGTTGTGTTCTGTATGTATGTTGTGTTGTTCTGTATGTATGTTGTTGTGTTCTGTATGTATGGTGTTGTGTTCTGTATGTATGGTGTTGTGTTGTTCTGTATGTATGGAGTTGTGTTCTGTATGTATGGTGTTGTGTTCTGTATGTATGGTGTTGTGTTGTTCTGTATGTATGTTGTTGTGTTCTGTATGTATGTTGTTGTGTTCTGTATGTATGGTGTTGTGTTCTGTATGTATGTTGTTGTGTTCTGTATGTATGGTGTTGTGTTCTGTATGTATGGAGTTGTGTTGTTCTGTATGTATGTTGTTGTGTTCTGTATGTATGGTGTTGTGTTGTTCTGTATGTATGGTGTTGTGTTGTTCTGTATGTATGTTGTTGTGTTCTGTATGTATGGTGTTGTGTTGTTCTGTATGTATGGTGTTGTGTTGTTCTGTATGTATGTTGTTGTGTTCTGTATGTAATGGTGTTGTGTTGTTCTGTATGTATGGTGTTGTGTTGTTCTGTATGTATGGTGTTGTGTTCTGTATGTATGGTGTTGTGTTGTTCTGTATGTATGGTGTTGTATCTGAATGTTTGTAAGTTTTTGTAAGAAATTGAACTGAATCATATGACAACTGCAAAAGAAAGAAAATGTTACAAAGTGGCTGGAAACAAAAACTTTACCTACTCCTTTGAATTGTGTATAAATGTATATGTTTTTTTCTTTTGTATTTTTTAAAACCAATAAAAAAATCATATTTTGATAATTACACCTTGTGTCCTTTAGCGGGGTTTGATTCCATCTCCACACAGGGTCTCTGTGGTCGTTTGCATGTTCTCGTTGTGTCTGCGTAGCTTTGCTCGGGTTACCTTGCCACTACAAGCTAGTATAATAGGTCTGAAATGTGATGAGTGGTAGGTGGGACACGGTTCGATCACGAGGTCGTGGCTTTGTTGTCGTCTCGTGTACCATTCCTTGCGCTACTCCAGCAGGTGGATTCGCATCATAATCCAGGCTTAGGATCCACATGTTGTTCACCGGCATTAAGATCCGGGTGATCACTTCTAGAATATCCTCGCCTCAAGAGCTTTTTATACCCTAAACTCACCATGTGAAAGTGTCAGTTAGTAGTTAGTATAGAGGTTGATTACAAGACCCATTAAAGCTAAGAATATAAACAAATACTTTTAATAGCTAATAAGCATAAATGATAACTAACACTTATTTATTAACTAAACACTTAATTAGCTGTTTATTTAGTGAGGGCTAGACTTGAAGTCGTGACCGAAGATTCTGGCAGTGGTGATATTTCAGGACACTCAACATTCACAACATTTCTGGACATTATCACATTTTTGCACATTTTTCTGACCTTGTAGAACAATAGCGCTCGGTCATTTTAGTCTTTGCATTTCTTGTGTTTAACTGTTTAATTCTCTGATCTGTTTGGCGAATTCATCGGTTTTAAAGAAGTCCTCCTTGATGTTGTGATTCATTTCAGTTGAATTGAATTACCCGTAGTGACTTATTAAGATATTGAGCGTGCCTATTACATACAGCTCCTTTATATGACGCTTTTTCTGCCAATGCTCACAAAGTCGCAGTTAGTACACATGAGAAGTTGGTGATAGTCATGAGATTGGTTGAAAACCTGCAGGAGCGAAACCAACACTGCTGTTTGTCGAGGAGCGGCGAAACATTTAAAGACAGCGGATGAGTTGAGGTCAGCAGTTGCTAACATCATAATGGACCCAATGCAACAACTGCAACGAGCAACAAATAAACATTAAGGTGATAACACTATTGATTGCTTCGCTTGGCTTTTGGAGGGGGCTCTCCCACCGAGGCTATAATGCTGGTAAATGTTGACAATCTGTGTAAATCTTGCAGTGGGAGTAGTAGTAGTCCTGCATGGTGGGTCCTGAGAACAAATTATTACCCCTGAAGTATCCTAGTAAAAACCATTTGCCAATGATAGGGGACCCAGGATTATTAGAGTTTTTCTTCAGATTGATGACAAACTTATCTGACGGGGATGTATTAATAGGATTATTTTGGACAGCCGAGCAGTTTAGTTTTGTCTAGCTGAATGTTCTACGTTACATTTCACAGGGACTTTTTGTGTGAGTTTGCATGGCGCTCCGGTGACTCCTACCTTCTAAATACAGGGGTGTCTATTTTTTTTTTTTTAAAAAAACCCAGGTTGAATAGGTATGACTGTAGTATGATTGAGTGCTAGGGGCCCAAACTTTTTAAAGGAACTTTGTTGTTGATCTAGTCTGTGACATATAACATAGTGTTGGTCAGACGTAATAAAAGTAACCGTTACTTAATCCAATTAGCGAGTAAAGTAAGGGGATTACATACCCCCAACATAGATATGTGATCACATTAACTCTTTGTCTAAGCAAGAACCTTTACAATGCGTTACAAACGTTTGAGTGTCGTGACTTTTGTTTCAACTCTTGAGTGACAAATGAGTGACATATAACAGAGACGTAAATATACAGACAGCCCACATCAAACCTTACATAGACTGTAATTATTACAAGTGGCAAAACATGAAGCATTGATAGCCAGGTCGACCACGCTGCATTTCATTTGATGAAGATACTGGCAATGGTACAGTATGTGAACGTTTATGTTTGCATCTTGTTGTCCACATTTACATCACCTAGTTTAGTTAATTTTTTATTGAAAGGGGACAGTAGTTCAGAGACCATTACGCTCAGAGAGACAAATATGTTTTGCACAAGATTAAATAGGTAGAGTAGTTGTCATCTGCAGTCCCAGTACTCAACCCTATTGTACATGTTTTTAGTGGTAAACCGGAGAAAAAATCGTACAATCTATGTCTACACATTGAAAGGCATTTTTTGGCAAGTGGATCAACCCCAGGACTTCTTGCTGTGTAGAAAAACAGTATCAAAAGTGAGAAAAGTAGCATAACATTTTACTTATTGTTATCATTGTCTTTAAAGTGTTTTATAATAAAGAAGTTTTTATCATCTGTGTCCCAAACTTTTTAACCCTATTTTAACCTTTATGAATTGTTAACAAACATCCTAAAACTTATCCCTGCCAATGGAAGGGTTTGCACACTCATTACTACTTAAATCCCCAGCAGTTTTATTTTGAGTTTACGTTTAGTTTTGCATTCATGCAAACAACACCAGTTAGAACTGGGTTTGTTAGTCAACATTGTCCAACACACATCTTTCGAACCAATGCGAATTCCATTCAGGTGAGCCCAGAGTCACTGCTGTCTCAAGTCATCAGTCATCGACAAAACTGTGGACCAACAATATGGAATATTTATATATCTGCATTAAATGCAGCGTCCGATTAGACAGAATATTTAGGATTAGGTCAATGTTGCCGTGGTATATTATGCAGCTACAAACGCTTAAAACAAATGTTAGGCTAGCTGGAGAGGCACTGTTATCACTCCCCCACTTGTAGCCTGTCTGTGCAGGTGTACAAAATTACAAGAAGGCCCCTTCGCCAGGGCTTCTAACTCATACTATTCAAAACTTCATAGAAGCATATAAAAAACTGAAGATTTTTGTTTCAGCCAACGTCGCTAAACTTCGACAAACAGATATTAGTGCAATTGAGCCTAAAATACTAATATCACTTGGCAAGGGACCCCACGACTTTCTTTAATAATACAATTACACCATCCCGCGTCAAACTGGGTAAAACTACTTCCTAATTTTTTTTTTATATTTATTCTTAAGGATAACCCCTTGAGATGAACCATCTCTTTTTTCAAGGGGGGTCCTGTGACAACATGAAAAAAACATTAACCATTTTCTGAGTATACCAAAAAAAAAACAGTATAAAGAAAAATAAGGGAACGAATTCCAAACATATCAATTCACTTCATTCAGCAACCGCACTTCCAGAGCCCGCCCCTATCACCCCCCCACCAGCTGTCACTAACAAGGGTTTCAGCGTCATATTAACTTGTTTAGAATTGTTGTAGACTGAGAGGCCCCAACCGTTGTTAATATTAGTGGATGATCAGGCTGAAGCGTTAAATTTAAAGGTCCTTTTTTCTTGCCCGTTAAACATGCTATTTTCCTTCCATTCCCATAGTGGTTTACTGGCGACCCAACGTTGCGCATATACTGCTGTAAACCTAAATAAGTCAGATTCTGGAGGTGCTCCGGGCTCTATGTGGTGTATTGTCACTTGTTTTACAAGTTTATCCCACAGGTCGGAAATTATTATTGTACAGTGAAAGCTGCCGAGGACAGGAGGGCTTGTCAGTCTTGTGGTGATGATCAGGACACTGTCCATTCTGCAACATTATTATTATAGGCCCCGAAGCCCCAACCGGGGTAAGGGCCTATAGCTATTTTCAACCAATGAGTAATGCCCTCGGGCCTAAGCTCGTCGTTTGTAACTGTTCATAAGTACAATCTGTGACTTGTGATTGTGACCTGCACGCCGACGGCACTGTGGCCCAAAGCCTGATAAATCCGTGCGGAGGCACGGAATGGCTTTGCTCTCTGCTGTAGTACACAGTGAATGATTGAGGTCCTATTAAAGGGGGGTTTTTTAATGTCTTACCGGACGAATGTACGGCAAAAGCCCCGGCATCGTGCTCGGGCTTTGTCCCCCAAGCCGACGGCACGTGACCAGACACTGCCTAAACCTAGTTGCCGGAGGCCATGAATGGCTTTGCTCCTGCTGTAGTACACAGTGTAATGTAATAGGGTCCTATGGTGGGCGTGGGTGACCTATTGATGATGCTGAACCCATAGTTGCGTTCGCTCGTCGTTCGCTTTAAACTGAACGTATCCATTTGTATTATAGCGGTACTTTGGATAACTATATTGTTTTTGCCGAAGATTTAAAAAAAAAAAAATCCTTGGTTTGGTTTTGGTTTTGGTTTATTAGGCCCGTAGCCCAAACGGGTGTAAGGGCCTATTGCTTTTCCAACGAGTAATGGCCATGGGCGAAGGATTGTTGAACAGTTCAAATTACTCGTTGAACCTGTCGCGGAGATAGATTGTGACCTGCACGCGACGGCACGTGCCCAAGCATGATAAATCCGTGCGGAGGCACGTGAATGGCTTGTTTCCTGCTGTAGTACACAGTGAATTGATTTTGAAGTCCTATTAAAGGGGGGTTCTTCAACTGTCTACGGAGGACATTCGTCTCCCAAGCCCGTCGGCGCGGTGCCAGACACTACAAACAGTGCCGGAGGCACTGAATGGCTTTGCTCCTGCACGTAGTACCAATGTGTAATGAATGGGGGTCCTAAGGGGGTAGGGGTGGGTGACCTCATGATGGCGAGGTGCTTGACGAGCGCCGCCGCGCTCGGTCATTCACCGAGACCAATAGTTGGCGTTGGCCTCGTTGTTGCTTTTTAAAACTTGGACGTATATAATTTATGTATTATAGGTACTATGGAAGAAACCTATATTAGTTTTTGCTCGAATGTTTAAAAAAAAAAAATTCCTTGGTTTGGTTTGGTTGGGTGTGGTTTCTTTCTTTCTTTCTTTTTTCTTCTGCGCTTTGAAAACCTTAATTTGACCCCCTGAATATTGATGAAAAAGTTGTGAAATTTTGCCAAATATTCAGAACGGCGAACCTTTATTTTTTTGGTGTTTATTTTTATGGGACAAAAAAAATTCTTTCCGACAGCGCCCCCTACACAAAGTCAGTTGTACATTTGCGCTATGGGAGCGGGTCGGAGGTCAAGTTTGTGCTAGAGCCACGAAACTCGGTACACCATGTTCCCTCAAGTCAGAATGAAAAAAAAGTAATTATGGCTTCCGCCCTGACAAAACCCGGTGAGCTCATTAATTTCAACGGAAAATTGAAAAAAATGAAAATTGTTATTTTTCCACGTCGGCTGGCAAATTATTCCCTCCTCGGCCGTGTTCACCGATTTGTATCAAAATCGCTCCACATGTCTATAAACCCATGTCCATCTATTATTGAAGTATAGAATTTGGATCAGTTAAACCGTTTGTGGCGTTGTCCGGAGTGACATTTGTTTTTTCCCAATTTTTGAACAAAAGTACAATTTGCTCCCGTTTGTACAAACCAAACCGGATTTGCACCAATTTTCTAACCATTGTTCAGCTCCAGGGTCTAGGTCATTTGAAATGGAAATATTGAATTTGGCTAATGAGCGCCCCTACAGGACCATGTCAAAGTTTTGATGGGCCTAATAAAATTTCGTTTTCTCACAATGTTTGAAATTTTTGCACATAATTCGTTTTGTCATCTGGATCAAAAAGTCAATGATCAACATATGATTATTTTTTTACCCTGTTTGCCGTTGTGGCAACGACCAACACTCCCCTGGTCTGTGTCTATGAGAAAATTGTTAAATCTCTGAAAAGTACTCCTCGCTTCCAAACATCACCCAGCCTCGGCCCGTTTCACTAATTTGTTGAAAATCATTCCACATGGTCTCAACACATGGAACTCAATAGTTGCATATTAGAGTTTTTTAATTAGGTTCAAACGGTGCTGGAGCGTGACAGACCCCAAGGATTGAGTGTGGTCATTTTCATAAGGAGGTGTGAAGTTCCCCCTATTATCCAATGGAGAATGTGTGGACAACACTCACAGATTGTAATGTGCAATACTGGAGCACATTCACAACCTGGATGTTGCACCTAAACTCTGACTCGGTTGTTCAACTTCCTGGGCCTAGGTCACATGTCAGTGTGAACAATGACATTGGGCCCATTATCGCCCCCTAGAGGCTGAGTGAAGGTTTACATGCGGATACAGTATTTAGGTTTTTATGTTGTATGATCTCATATTTGACCCACATAACAAACACAAAAACTCACCAAACTTTGCCACAAGCTTTCTTTCGGCAATAAAGTGAATTAGTTTGGTGTTTCTTTGGTATAACACTAAAAAAAATTTTAATTGTAGGGGGATGCTGTTTGTACAACCATAAATGCCACCATTTGCAACATACAAAGTCCGATTTGCACCAAAATTTGAATTGATTGTTCAACCTCTAGGGTTTGAGTAAACTGAACGTGTAAATCATGGAAATGCCAGCATCAGCGGCCCCATACAGGAGTGATACAAGAGTTAGATGGATGACGACTGGGGTTTACCGTTTCAATAGAGACACACAATCATGATATAAGAATTCAAAATGCCCAGCTGTCGCTCCATCAGGGCAGGGGGAAAGTGGCGCCGTCAGCGCCACCTCCTTTGCGCGGTGCCGGCGAGGGGCCGTTAGATGCCGCTTGCGGCTCTTAATTTTTTTTTTCTTCTGCACTTGAACCTTTACTTTGACCCCTGAACATTGATGAAAAGTTGTGAAATTTTGCCCAAAATTCAGACCGGTGAATTTTTTATTTTTTTTTGTTTATTTTTATGGGACTAAAACATGACAGACAGCGCCCCTACAAAAGTCGTTTACATTGCGTCCTCATGGTGAGGGGTCGGACGGATCCAGTATGATCGTTAGAGCCCACGAATTCGGTTCACATTGTTCTTCAAGAGTCAAGAAATGAAAAATGTTATATGCTCGGACCCCACCGACAACAGGGAGATCAATAATTTCCAAGGAAATGGAAAAAATGAAACTTGATATTTTTCAAACTCCATCCATCCATCCATTTTCTTACCTTGAATCCATTTTGGATCAGGGGGGTGGCATCGAGTCAGACGATGGCCACCCAAGTCTCATAGCACCAGCCCTCACTGACCCTTGCAGGTGGTGTGTCCCCAGGAGGCCGGATGCTCTCTGAGCGGCCTTGGATCTTACAGGGGGGGCTTTTTTGGGCAATGTAGGTTAAGTGTCTTGCCCAAGGTCCCACACGACAGCAGTTCATCAGGGGAGTCGGTGGCAGAAGTTGTAGAGGGGGGAATTGAAACCACGCCTTCAGGCTTAAGGCCAATGCTTACCAATGAGACTACTTGTCGCCCTTTTTTTCAATCATTGGTTGGAAAATTATCTCCTCTAGGCCGTTTTCACGATTTGTCTCAAAATCGCTCCACCATGGTCTATAACACATGTACCTCAATATTGAATATAGAATTCTGGATCAGTTTTAAATCGTTGGTCCGAGCAGCGGTAGCGGCAAAATGAGACCTTTTTTTTTCATTTTTTGAAAAAAGTAAAATTTGCTCCGTTTTGCACAACAATGCACTGATTTGCACATTTTTTTATCCATTGTTTCAGCTCCAGGGTCTAGGTCATTTGAAAGTGGATATATTGAAATTGGTTATTAGCGCCCTCACAGCACCTTGTTAAGTTTTACTATGGGACTTTTTAAATTTAGTTTTGTCAAAAATGTTTGAATTTTGCACATAATTCTGTTTGTCTGTCTGGATTCAAAAAGTCATGACAACATATGATTATTTTTACCCCTAGTTGCGTTGTGACGCACAGACCAAACTCCTGTCTGTGGCTATGGCCAAAATCATTATATCTTTGAAAGTACACCTTGCTCAAACATCAAACCAGCCACGGCGTTTTCACTTAATTTGTCTAAAAACGCTCCACATCGTGCTAACACATGGACCATCAATCGTTGCATATAGAATTTGAATTAGTCATAACGTGTGATGCGCGTGACGACAGACTCCAAAGTGTGGTTATTTTCCAAAAGAGGTGCTGAAGTTCCCATGTTATCCAATGAAAAGGACTGGGATGGACAACTCACAGATTGTGTGGTAAAAAAGTGGGCACATTTACAAAACTCTGATATTCACTAAAACTTGATCTTCTGTTGTTCAATACTGCGGCCTAGGTCACATGGATCTGTGGTTGAACATAACATTGGCCCATTAGCGCCCCTACATGGCTGGAGGAACATGTTTACATGGGGATAAAGGTATTTATGTTTTTCTGTCATTTGATCTCATATTTGACCCACTGAACATGCTCGAAAACTAATCTCTCTCTTTTCCTCCTACTCCGTTGTTGTTGTTGAGTGAGAGTGAGTTTTCGTGCATGTTCTAGTGGGTCAAATAATTTGGCGATTTTTTCCAAAAAAAAAATGACAGAAAACATAATAATACCTTTATCCCCTGTCAACCTTTACTCATGCCTGTATGGGGGCGACTATCTGGGCCAATGTTATTGTTCACCGTCATGTGACTCAGGCCCAGTAGTTGAACAACAGATGTAAAGTTTTAGAGAATATCAGAGTTTGTAATGTGTCCTGTTTACACACACAATCTGTGAGTGTGTCCATCCAGTCTTCATTGGATAACATGGGAACTTCACACCTCTTTGAAAATTAACCACAACTTTGGGAGTCTGTCACGCGCATACCGTTTGACTAATTCAAATTTATTTGCAACTATTGATGGTCCATGTGTTGAGACGATGTGAGCGATTTTTAGACAACTATAGTGAAACGGCCGTGGCTGGTTTGATGTTTGAGCGAAGTGTACTTTTCAAAGATATAATGATTTTGCCATAGGACACAGACAAGGGGAGGTGTTGGCGTCGGCCACGGCAACAGGGTAAAAAATAATCATATGTTGTCATTTGAACTTTTTGAATCCAGACTACATAAAACAGAATTATGTGCAAAATTTCAAACCTGTTTGACAAATACTAAATTTTAAAAAGTCCATGTAAAAACTTTAACATGGTCTGCTAGGGGGCGTAATAAAGCCAATTTCAATAGTTCCACTTTCAAATGACCTAGGACCCTGGAGCCTGAACAAATGGATAAACATATTTGTGCAAATCCGGCTTTGTTTGTGCACAACGGGAGCAAATTTACTTTGTCAAAAATGAAAAAAAAAGGTCACCATCTTTGCCGCTCCGCTGCTCGGACAACGTTTAACTGATCCTAATTCTATATTCAATAATTGAGGGTACATGTGTTTAGACATGTGGAGCGATTTGAGACCACACGGTGAAACGGCCTAGGAGGAAGATAATTTCCAACCAATGTTTGAAAAAAAGGGCGACAGTAGCTCAGTGGTAGCGCATTGGCCTTAAGGCTGAAGGTCGTGGGTTCAATTCCAACCTCTACACCTTCTCCACCGGACTCCCACTGATGACTGCTGTCGTTTTGTACTTGGGCAACGACACTTAACCTACTTTGCCCAAAAAAAGCCCCACTGTAAGATCAAGGCCGCTCAGAGAGCAGCCGTTCCTCCTGTGGACTCACCACCTGCAGCGGGTCAGTGAGGGGACTGGTGCTATTGGAGATTGGGTGGCATCTCTGACTGCACCCCTGATCCAGAAAGGGAGTAAAGGGTGAATGGATGGATGGGATGGTGTTTGAAAAATATCAATTTTCATTTTTCATTTCCAGTGAAATTAATGAGCTCCGTTTGTCGGGGGGCGGAGCCATAATAACTTTTTTTTCATGTCTTGACTTGAGGAACCTGTGTACCCGAATTTTCGTGGCTCTTAGACAAACTTGCACCTCCGTCCCGCTTCCATAGGCGCAATGAAAATGACTTTTGTAGGGGGCGCTGTCAGTCATTTTTTTAGTCCCATAAAAATAAACATAATAAACTTTAAAATTTCACCAGATCTGAATCTTTGGGCAAAAATTTCACAACTTTTCCTCAATGTTCAGGGGGTCAAAGTTAAGGTTCAAAATGTGCTTGAACGAAAAAATAAATTAAAGCCGCAAGCGGCATCTTAACGGCCTCTGACACCGCACCGCGCAAAGGAGGTGGCGTCTGCCGCGCCACTTTTCCCCTGCCCTGTGGAGCGGACCCTTGTGGCATTTTGAATTCTTATGATCCAGTGATTGTGTGTCTCTATTGAAAACGGTAAACCCAGTCTCTCCATCGAACTTTGTATCACTTCTGTAGGGGGCGATGATGCTGCATTCCATGATTTACACGTTCAGTTTACTCAACCCCGAGAGTTCGAACATCAATTCAGAATTTTGTGCAAATCGGACTTTGTATGTGCAAATGGTGGCATTTTAATGTGTACAACAGCACCCCCTACAATTAAATTTTTTTATGGTTAGTACCAAAGAACCACCAAACTAATTACACTTTATGCCTGAAAAACGCTTGTGGCAAAGTTTGGTGAGTTTTGTGTTTGTTATGTGGGTCAATCTGAGATCCAAACAACATAAAACCTAACTTCTTGGTATCCGCATGTAACTTCACTAGCCTTAGGAGGGCCGATAATGGGCAAATTCATTGTTCACCTGTCATGGACTAGGCCCAGGAGTTGACCAACCGAGTCAAGTTATAGTGCTCAAAATCCGTAGTTTGTGAATGTGCTCCATTTGCACATAACAATCTGGTGATGTGTGTCACACAGTCTCCATTGGATAATATGGGAAACTTCACACAATCTCTATGAAAATGGCCACACTTTGGGGTCTGTCACGCTCAGACAGTTGGATCTAATTAAACTTCTATAAGCAAATTGATGTTCCATGTGTGAGACATGTGGAATGATTTTCAAACAAATAGTGAAACGGCCGCGCTGGTTTGATGTTTGAGCCAGAGTGTCTTTCAGAGATTTAACAATTTTCTCATAGACACAGACAGGGGAGTGTGGTCGTTGCCACGGCAAAAAGGGTAAAAAAATAATTCATATGTTGTCATGACTTTTTGAATCAGATGACAAAACGAAATATGTGCAAAATTTTCAAACATTTTGAGAACCACTAAATTTTATTAGGGCCCCATGCAAAACGTTGACATGGTCTGTAGGGGAGCGATCATAGCCAATTTCAATATTTCCCCTTTCAAATGACCTAGACCCTGGAGCTGAAATGGTTACGAAATTTTGGTGCAATACCGGTTTGGTTTGTACATACGGGAGCAAATTTACTTTTGTCAAACAATTGGGGAAAAAATATGTCACTCGGACAACGTTTAACTGATCCAAATTCATATTCATTAATAGATGGGAATGGGTTTAGACCATGTGGAGCGATTTTGAGGACAAATCGGTGTTGGAAACCGGCCGAGGAGGAGAAAATTTCAGCGAAGTGATGAAAAAATATCAATTTTCATTTTTCATTTTTCGTTGAAAATTAATGAGCTCCCTGTTTGACAGGGGGCGGAGCCATTATAACTTTTTTTTCATGTCTTGACTTGAGGACACATGTGTACCGGAGTTTCGTGGCTCTACGCAAACCTTGACCTCCGGACCCGCTCCCATAGGCGCATGTAAACTGACATTTGTAGGGGGCGCGGTTCGGGCATTTTTTTGTCCAAAAAAATAAAACACCAAAAAATAAATGTTTCGCCGCTGATGGCTCACTGTAGCGCAGCGCCAACACGAGGGGGGTTCTGAATTTTTTGGGCAAAATTATCACAAACTTTTCATCAATATTCGGGGGTCAAATTAAGGTTCAAAGCGCAGAAGAAAATGAAAGAAAGAAAGAAACCAAACAACCAAACCATAAACAAGGAATTTTTTTTTTTAAACTTCGAGCAAAAACAATATAGTTGCCATAGTAAACCTATTATACAAATTATACGGGCGTTTTTAAAGCGAACACCGAGGCAAAGCATCTATTGGTTCTCGGTGATTGGACGAGCGCGTCGGCGCTCGTCCATCACCTCGCATCATGAGGTCCACCCACCCCCCCCTTTGGTACCCCATTCATTTCACAGATGTACCGACAGCAGGAGCAAAGCCATTCTGTGCCTCCGGCACTGTATTTGTCAGTGTCTGGGACGCGCGTCGGGCTTGGGGGGACGAATGTCCGTAAGACCGATGAAGGAACCCCTTTAATTTGGACTTCATTCATTTCAACTGTGTTACTACAGCAGGAACTAAGCCATTGTGCCTCCGGCACGGATTTATCAATGCTTGGGCACGTGCCGTCGCGTGCACGGTCACATCTCCGCGACAGTTCAACGAGTTAATTTGAACTGTTCAACAATCTCTTCGACCAGGGCATTACTCGTATGGAAAAGCTATAGGGCCTTTCCCCCGGGTTGGGGCTCGGGTAATAACCCAACCCAAACCAAACAAGGATTTTTTTTTTTTAAAATCTTCGTGCAAAAACAATATAGGTTTCCAGAGTATCCTATAATACAAATGATTACGTCGTTTTAAGCGAACGTCGGAGGCGAACGCAAACTATTGCGTTCATCATCATCATGAGGTACCACGCCCCCATAGGACCTATTCTTACACTGTGTACTACAGCAGGAGCCAAGGCCATTTCAGTGCCTCGGCACTGTTATGTCAGTGTTGGTCACGTGCGTCGGGCTTGGGGGAACAAAGCCACCGAGCACGAAATGTCCGGGCCTTTGCCCGAGACATTCGCTCCGTAAAGACAGTTGAAGAACCCCCCACTAATTAGGACTCAATCATTTCACTGTGTACTACAGCAGGAGCAAAGCCATTCCGTGCCTCCGGCACGGATTTATCAGTGCTTGGCAGTGCCGTCGCTTGCAGGTCCCAATCACAAGTCACAAGATGTGATTAGAAGTTACACGACAGCTGCGCCAGGCACTACTCGTTGGAAAAAGCAATCAGGCACTTACCCCGGTTGGGGCTCGGCCTCATAATATAATGTTGGCAGAACGTACAGTGTCCTGGATTCATCACCAGTCTGACAGGACCCTCTGTATCGGCAGCTTTCACTGGTACCATAATTAATTTCGACCTGTGATACTACTTGTAGAACAATGGACAATCCCTACATAGCGCCCAGAGCCTCCTCCGCATTGGCCTTATTTAGTTATACAGCAGTATAAGGCAGTTGGTCGCATGTACACTAGGGGAATGAAGGAAAAATGGCTTGTTTACCAGAGAAAATATGGGAACTTTAAGTTTAACGTTCAGCATGTTATCACTAATATTAACAACGGTTGGGCTCTCAGTCTACAACAATTCATATCATGTGTAATATTGACTCTGAAACACTTGGATAGTGTCAGCTGTGGGGGGGTGAGGGGGGGCTCTGGAGGTTGCGGTGCGGACTGATGTGAATGTTATTTGTTTGGGAATTCTGTTCCCTTATTTTTCTTTAAATGTTTTTTTTGGTAAAATCCATAAAATGTTTGTTTTTCATGTTGTCACAGGACCCCCTATGATAAAAGAGATGGTTCATCTCAAGGGGTTATCCTTAAATGTATAAATAAAAAAAAAATTAGGAGTAGTTTACTCCTGTTTGACGACGATGGATGTAATTTTATAATAAAGAAAGTCGTGGATGTCCAAGTTTATAGTATTTTAGGCTTCAATTGCCTATATGCTGTTTGTGAGTTTAGCGCGGTGCGGACAACAAAATCTTCAGTTTTTATTTGCCTTCTATGAAGTTGAATAGTATCGAGTTGAGCCCCTGCGAAGGGCCTTCTTGTAATTTTGGAAACCTGCTCAGAACAGGCTCAACGTGGGTTTGATAACATTGCTCTCCAAGCTATCTTAACGTTTTTTTTTTTTAGCGTTTGTAGCTGCATATTATTACCACGGCAACAATGACCTAATCCTAAATATTTTCTGTTCTATGGAGCGGCTGAATTTAATTCAGATTTTAAATATTCATAGTGTTGTCCCAGTTGGTCGATGTTGAGGAACTGATACAGGGACTGTGAGCTGGCTCAATGAAATGGTATGTCGCCATTGGTTCGAAAGTGGTGGTGGCCATGTTGACTAACAAACCCCTGTTCTAACTGTTGTTGTTTGCAATGAATGCAAAATAACGTAAACTCAATAAAACTGCGGGGATTTATGTTGTAAGAGTGTGCAAAACCCCTTCATTGCCAGTGATACGTTTTATGTTGGTTTATCAATTCATAAAGTTTAAAGAGGGGTAAAAGTTTGGGGAACGTGATAAAAAATTGCTTTTTTATAAACACTTTAAAGAACAATGATAACAATAAGTAACATGTTTATGCACTTTTTTTCACTTTTGATACGGTTTTTCACAGCAAGAGGTCCAGGGTTGATTCCACTCCAAAAAATTGCTTTCTATGTGTAGACATAGTTGTACGTTTTTTCTCCTGTGTTACACTAAAAAAACATGTACAACTGGGTTGAGTACGGGACGGCAAGATGTACAACTACTCTACCTATTTAATCTTGTGACAAAACATATTTGTCTCTCTGAGCTTATGTCTCTGAACACAGTCCCTTCAATAAAAATTAACCTTAAAACTAGGTGAGTGTAACTGTGGAGACAACAGATGCAACCAATAACCGTTTCACATCCTGTACCATTCCAGTATATTCATAAATGAAATGCACCTGGTCGTCCTGGCTTCATGCTTCATGTTGCCACATGTAATATTTACAGTTTGTAAGGTTTGATGTGGGCGTGTCTGTAATTACGTCTCAGGTTATATGTCACTCATTTGTCACTCATGAGTTGAAACATAAGTCACGTGACAACTCACGTTTAGTAACGCATTGTAAAGGTTCTTGCTTAAGACATAGTAATGTGATCAAAATTCTATTTTGGGGTTGTTATCCTTACTCTAGCGCTAATTGGGATGTATAGTAACGGGTTATTTTATTCGTTACTGCCCAACACTATTTATATGCACAGACGTGGAAACACCACAAAGTCCTTTAAAAAAGTTTTGGGCCATAGAACTCAATCATTACAATTCATTCCTTTATACTGTACCTGTATTTAGAGGTTGGTGTCCCGGAGCGCCATGCAAACTCCACACAAAAAGTCCTGGTGAAATGTAACTCTAGAACATCTGCTAGACCAAGAATTAACTGCTGTGCCTGTCCAAATATCCTATTATTACATCCCTCAGAAAGTTTTTGTCAGTCAATCTGAACGAAAAACTCTAAATAATCCTTGGGTCCCATATCTTGGCAATGGTTTTTACTAGGTTACTTCAGGGTTAATAATTTTTTCTCAGCCCTCTCATCAGGACTTCTAACTCCACTGCAGATTTTACACAGTTTGTCAATACTTTACTGCCTTCATAGCCACGTGGGGAGAGCCCCTCCAAAAGCCAAGCGAAGGAAATCAATAGTGTTCTCCACCTTAACTGTTGTATTGTGCTCTTTGCAGTGTGTTGCATTGGTCCTCTTTAATATGTTAGCAAACTGCTGACGCTCACTCATCCTCTGTCTTTGATGTTTCGCGCTCCAGACAAACGCAGGTGTGTGGTTTCATCCTGCAGGTTTCAAAACCAATCTATGACTATCACCACTCTCATGTGTATACTTTAGTCTTTGTGGGCATGCAGAAAACGCTCTATATAAAGGAGCTGTATGTCATATGCACTCTTCATTAGCTAATAAAGTCACTACTGTTAATTCACTTCAACTGAAATGGAATCACAACATCAAGGAGGACTTTACAAAACCGTGAATTCGCCAAACAGATCAGAGAATTAAACAGTTAAAACACAAGAATGCAAAGATTAAAATACCGAGCGCTAGTTGGTCTACAAGGGTCCAGTAACTGTGCAAAAATGTTGATAATGTCTATAATGTTGTTGATGTGATGTCCAGAATCTCACCACTGCCAGAATCTTCGGTCACACTTCAAGTATAGCCCTCACTTAAATAACAGCTAAGTAAGTGTTATGGTAGCGATAATTAAGTGTTAGTTATCATTATGCTTAATTAGCTATAAGTATTTGTTATTTCTTACTTTAATGGTCTTAATCAACCTTAATAATACTAACTGACACTTTCACATGTGAGTTGGGTATAAAAAGCTCTTGGGCGCGGGCTAATTCTAAAGTGTTTACCATATCTTAATGCCGGTGAAATTGGGGCTCCTAAGCACTGGTTATGATGCAATTCCACCTGCTGGAGTAGGCTAGGATGGTACAAGAGGAAGACTAACAAAGCTCTGACCATCGTGATCGACCCGTTCACCTACTCCATCACTATTCAGACTATAAACAAGCTTGTCAGTGCAGGTACTCCGGAGCAAAGCTACGCAGACACAAAGAGACATGCAAACTCCACAGAGACCCTGTGTGGAGATGGAATCAAACCCAGGCTAGACAACAAGTGCTATATTTCTAAATATGATTTATTAATTGTACTAATACAAAAGAAAAAAACATTTACATTTATACCACAATTCAAGGTAGTAGGTAGGAGTTTTGCTTTCCAAGCCCTTTTTAATTTTCTTTCTTATGCAGATTGTCATATGATTCAGTTCAATTCTTACAAAAACTTACAAACATCAGGACATTAATACACACCTTAAAATCGGAAAGAATTGACATAAATAGTCATATTTCAAAAGGCCATTAATGATCAGTGACGTTCAGGATCTTGTTGTTTGCTATCAAACTGTTTTATTGTATTTTATTTTAACATATTTATCTCTTACTTGGTGTGAATGAGGCTGGTCTGAAAGTAAGGTAGTATCCCCACTCATCTGGAATTGATCATTTCTTAAAACCATTATGATCTTGTCTTTGTATGTTCCACTAAGTGAGTCCCTTCACCGAAAACGGTTCTTTCCATGTACTGTTGTTCTGAGTCTGGGTTTGTTGGGTTTTTATAGATGTCTGTGCCTTATTGTGTTTTTTTCCACTTTCTCTTGGACCGTTTTGAGGTAAAGTTTTACAAGGGCAATAATAGTCACAGCTTTTTGAAACTAGTTCATACCATGCTCCAAAGTCGTGTACGAACAGTTCACGTTCATAAGTTCACAATTAAATTTATATACATAATAGACGAGAGAGAGAGAGAGAGACGACGAGAGAGAGAGGAGAGAGAGAGACGAGGAGAGAGAGTGAGAGAGGAGAGAGAGAGAGAGACGAGAGAGAGAGAGAGAGAGGCGAGAGTGAGAGAGAGAGGTCAATGAACCCACGGTTTTTCTTTTGAACTCTGAAGTAATCTTTATTTTTATAGGCATTTTTACAGACCAGGTTCACCCAGAGCATTGTCTCAGAGTTCAATTATTTTTTGACCCCGAAAACACTGGGCTTCAAAGCCCCAACTACACCATCCATTCGCTCGCCTCATGACATTTATACCCTATTACAAGTTTCCTCCTCAGAAAGGCCTTGTTCTGACCAAACCAAGGACCTTCTTGCTTAGAAGCCACCTGCCGCAGAGACAAGAGTTAAAGTCAGTTAACATTAAAAATAAGTCAACCTTGATTTATTTTGGCTACCAAATATCGATTGGGAAGCACACTTGTCCATTAAACCCTAAGATCATGCGACCGTGTTATTACAGCCAGGACGATTTCCCGTTGGTGTGGTATTCTTTATTTCCCGAGCTCTCCATCTTGGTATTATGTGCTCAGACAGTCTGCTTCCCAGCAGTTAGTGCCTTAATTAATTCAACAAACTGCTATTTATACCAAGACATCCAGTGTGTTGTTATTTCTCCAAGGGACTGTATACTGTTATGTCCGGGCATGACTAGGCTGAGTCAAATTCATGTCAGCTTGATTTACTGGAAACGCAAAATCATGAATAAATAAATATATACAATAACCAGTCTCACCACTGCTTAAACAAGTGTGGGTTCTTGTTTTCATTATATACCGGTTTGTTTAAGGTATAACGTAGGAGTGTGAGGGTGTGGGTAAAATAATTGCATTCTAGACCTTAAGCATAGCACTCATTTTATATACCTTTAACCTAAATATATAGTTGAGCACCAGAGGTGTGTGACCTGCAGAGATGAATGGTACTTGTTCTCCTTGTCTTCTCTGTAGTATTGTAGACTTCAGGTCCAGTGCGACTAGTTGAAAGAGTGTTGTGTTATGACTCATTTGCTGAGGTTGCCGTGTTTCTCCAGATGCCCCCCAGATGGAAAACTATATTTTAGGTCAGGATATAAAGTACTTCTTGGTCAGAGGCTAGAACACTTGTTCTGGGTGCGTGGTGGCGCAGCAAGAACAAGTACGGTCTGTGTTTGATTCCCACCTCCAGGACAAAGCCTTTCTTTTGCTGTTTGCTTGCTCTCGTCATTCCTCTGTGTCTGGGGGGTCAAACTGGTTCCACGAAAGGGCTGGTGTTGCTTCCATCCCGTTTTTACTTCCAACCAAGTAAGTAGCACACAGTTGAGTCAGTGTTAACTTAAGGAAATGGGCCTTACTGGAACACTTCTCGACAGCCCGGTTGCGGGTCTCTGGGTTTCTGCTACTACTAAAAATGCAAGGAATGATAAAGTTTTTGTAGTAGTGAGTATTTTAATTCGTAGTTTGTGACCACAGTGGGTTCCTCTTTTTAATGCAGATTTTTCTTGCATACATTTTTTCCCCCTCTTCCCTATACTGATCCAGTTTTTTTTTTTTTTTAATTTTTTTCACACGTTGCTTTTTGTTTTTTCATTCATTTCCTTACTCTGTAAAGAGGGCATTGTCCTTGTTGGCCATTTTGTGTCTGGAGTGGAGTTGGGCGAGCTAATAATGGAATAAAAGTGCCATTCCTGCAAGGGAAAGTCAGCTCCGTCAGACCTATGAAGCAAGCAGGGCACGGGCCTGGTAAGTACTTTAATGGAGACTTCTGAGAACACCAGTTGCCACAGTGGAGAGGCCCACCTGTGGGGCGGCAGTGATAAAACTGTCATTTCTGTCTGGGTGACCAGGGCAGCTGAGGCTATAGTGACTACCTACTAAAACACATACACATAATACATTGTTCCAGGCACTTTTTAATCTGGTTGCCTTTGTCAAGGAGAAGCGATCCTTTGAAGCAGAGAGTGCTCTGTCCAAAACCAAAGAATCTACCCAGATCAGGGGAAACTCCTTTTGCTAGAATACACAATCCAGCCAACTTACTATACATACATAACAGTTTTATAATGAGACCTTTGGATTAATTAGTACATGAATTGTACCAGACCGGAAGGAAACCACAGAGAGAATCAAAGAAACAGAAAACAATGGTCCACATCTGCACGGCAAAACCCTCTCCGTCAGCCTTCTGCCGGAGCAAACAGTCTGAATTAACATACATATTACTTGAAATGATAACTTAAACAAACATTCCTGACACTTTAGTAGTTAATTTTTCAACCCCGCTAGCAGGTGAGTTATCAGGTGACCAGCCCAAGGAAAGGACAAGTGTGATATACAGCGGCTGGGACAAAAGTCTTTGTTTAGAAGTCACAAGTCGTCTCCAATTCATTGCCCTCAAGCTCTCCGAGTCATTTCACGAGTCAAGACAGGCAAGTCCCGAGTCGAGTCCAAGTCAAAGGCCAACAAATCTCAAGTCGTCCCATGTCCTACGGTTTGACTTTCGAGTCCTCATCGGTCTTTTTTGACCTCGATTTTGTTTCTTGTTGGTCTCCACGTCTTTTGTAGGCAAACAAAATAATGTTACGGATCATTTTGCTGGTGCATTCTCGTTGGTCTCTGACCCAATGGACAAACAGTTCTGTTCCATGTCGTTGTCTGCTGGTAATCAAAACTATCTGTGATCTAATTGCTGTTGTGCCAGATGCAGGCCTCAGTTACACCTGCACAGAACCCCACATAAAATCAGCGCGTCACGTGTCAAACATTACCTTTTTATCCTTGTGGGGTTTTTAATGGGAAGTAGCAAGTGCTGCCTATATGAATGTATGTTATATTTAATCAATTAATCCTCTGTATTGGGCTGGGACCTGTATCTATATATCGTTTTAATGTCCGTAGTGGATCTTGTTCCAACTGTCCTACTGTGAGGATAGGTGTAGTATGAGGGGTCTGGAAGGACCAATGGAGGGAAGGACCTGGCCTGTATGAATCTGGCACAGCATTTAGTCATATCTCATAATTACAATATATCATTACATAATAAAATGTCTATCTAAATTAATTCAATCAGTCAACACTGATTTCATATCACAATGCACATGGCGGAACCTAAGATGGCTGACTGAACACGAGTTACATGCTTAACCAGGCTCAACTCATATTGCATAAGCTACTAAAGTTAGTAATCTATACTGTAAGGAAATAACCACTCACGTTGAGCAACAACTTTCCTTGTTTTCGAGAGGTTAAGGCTGGACAATGCAAGGAGGCGCTGAAATCAGCTAAAGGAACATATGGATGCAATCAACAGAGCAACCAGGAATTACGCGTATACATCGATGCAAAAGTCTCCCCAATACAATCAAGCATTGATCATATTACAAAACATCAATGTCAACAATTTGCTACTGCTCCATCACACCGACATCAATACAGGAATCCCTTCAAAATGACTTTGACTACATATACAAAATCTGGCTTATTCAAAACAATCTTATTATAACAGTAAAAGTCCATACAGTATGTAGTTCAGGAAACCCATTGAGCCCCAAACGTACAAACTCTTCAAAACAATTATTTGGATAAACCTCTACTGCAAACACTGAAGCCTTAAATATCTCGGGCTATGCTTGACCAGTACTCTCTTTCTAACCCCACATAGATTCTTTACTTAAATAAAAACTCTGCTCTTCTTGCCCAACTTCACAGGTCAAGTAGTTGTTTCACACTCGACATCAGAAAAAGAATAGCTCCCAGGCAACTTGTGCTGCCCAATAATTGACTACGGTGACATAGTCTATCAACATACTACACTGATGCTGTTCTTAAGCCTTGACCACTCTTACAAACTCACTCTGCAGATTCATACTCCGATGCACTTATTTCACTCAATCATTGCTCACTATATTCTTCATTGAGTTGGTTAAACCCAAAGCAAAGAAGACAGTTTTCATTGTTTATCTTCTTGTATAAAATGTATTTACCTTGATGTACCCTGATTACCTAAAAAACATATGGTTCCATTTAGAACCTCACATCATTAAAGAAATTTGAATTCTCCGTATTTCAGAATCCCCATTGTAAGTAGAGAGGTGGGAAAGAGGGGCATTTCGATTTTAAAGCGGCTCATGACTGGAATAATCAAGTTGTTGAATGGTGCCCATGGAACTCCGATCACTATCCTCCCTGACCACAATTTTAAAGCAGCTGTCATTTACAAGATTAAACGTATCGTTGTGCCTTTTTTTAACATATTATATGCAATGTGTTCTTTTACTGTGTTGAGAAACAACTAAGATTATATTCAACGGTTGGGGCTCTCAGTCTACAAACAATTCATAATCAAGTTAATATGACGTGGGGGGGGGGGGGTTTTTTTTTTGGGGGGGGGGGGGGGGGGGGGGGGGGGGGGGGGGGGGGGGGGGGGGGGGGGGGGGGGTGGGGGGGTACTCTGAAACCCTTGGATAGTGTCAGCTGTGGGGGGGTGATGGGGGGCTCTGGAAGTGCGGTGCTGAATGAATGTGAATGTTATTTGTTTGGAATTCATGTTCACTTATTTTTTCTTTATATGTTTTTTTTGTAAAATCATAAATGTTTGTTTTTCATGTTTGTCACAGGACCCCCTTGAAAAAGAGATTGGTTCATCTCAAGGGGTTATCCTTAAGAATAAATTAAAATAAATAAATAAACTATGTGCAAATATTAATCTAGCTTAGTGCACCTAATCCAAAAACAAACTATCTAATGTATGCAAACTTTAGCAGGAGGAGCACAGCAAAAACATACTCATAATAATAGGCCTCAGGCTGCCCACACAGAAAAAATATAAGAACGAGCCAAACAGAGCAGCGCAGGCTAGCGCTGAGTTTGACCACCAGTTCCTCTTTAAAACATGGCACACAGTGTGACACTGCGTCGAGTCAATTGTAATGCGGCTCCTGTAGTGAAAGCATATAATTACGGTTTGTAGAACAAAATATGACGTTAGGTCGCGATAAATACCTGCAGCTCTATCATTTCCAGCTCCCCTACGACAACACACCCCACCGGTGAATGCAGTCCGCTTGGTTTAGGGAAGTGTTGCTGCGCGACTGCGGGAACTCATACGTTCGAACTCTCGCGCGAGCGCTACAACTACCGCGAGGCTTTGTTTCTTCAGAGACGGCATTGATAGAAAGAGAGATGCGGAGAAAGGTAAAAAAATGGCCCGGGTTACGCCAAGTCTTTACAAGGTCAATTGGCGCTAGTCCCAAGTGAAAGTCAGAGTCATTGATGTTAAAGTCCAAGGCGAGTTGCAAGTCTTTTTATATTTGGTCAAGTCGAATCTAAAGTCATCAAAATCATGACTAGAGTCTGACTCGAGTCCAAGACACATGACTCGAGTCCACCCTTGGTGATACTATCTTCTGGTTTGACGTGTGAAATTTGTTCATTCTGCCAAAACATTTTGAAACTGGGCCAGCTTCCTTCAATTGAACATGACGTTTGTAAAGTGCAGTGTCCAGCTCGCTCCAGGATGCAAGATAGTAAGCAGCATCTTGGTGTAGAGCCGCTGATGGGCTAATAAAAACATAATGCAGGCCTATTGTCCAGGATAGTCAATTTAGGATATGTGAGTCCTTCACTGGGACATCTCCGCTCTTAGACTTGTGGTTTGGAAAAGTCTGTTTTGGTAAATGAGGCTTTTAGTCAAGAGTAGTTTGTCCTGTGCTTCTCACTACAACAACCACATAAAGTATCAAGAGACATAAAGAATACAGTGGTCTGTAGCTTCAACCCTGTTCACCTTTTTACGACATATGCTGTTCAGAGTGATTAGAAAGTATAAAAAGTGTGTGCTGAGGGGTTTATAGCCTTAAAACATACAGATTTGATGTATGGACATACAGATTTGATGATGGACATGATGGATTTGTTTAAATATAGGAGGGAACAACGGTATGAGAGTTTGAAGTTTCTGCAATGAAAACTTCAACCCTCAGAAGAAACACTATTAAAATGTGCCTCGTGTCTCACACCAAATGTATTGACAATCATGGAGAAACCAAATGTCTAGATCAGTGGTTCTCAAAGTGTGGTAACATACGTACCACTAGTAGTAGCAGGGCTCCCGCTAGTGGTACGCCTAAAAAACCCTGAAATAAATTAATGTAAACAATAATATTATTAATTCTTTTAAATTCAACAAGGAAATCCCATTGGACGATTAAAAACCTCTTTTTCAATGGAGTCCATGGACCAAAATATTACATTAAAATTACAGATTTAAACAGTCACAAACATCCTTTCCATCCATTTTTACCCTTTAATCCATTCTGGGTCTGGGGGGTGGGCAGTCAGAGATGCCACCAAGTCTCATAGCACCAGCCCCCTCACTGACCGGCTGCAGGTGGTGAGTCCTACAGGAAGGACAGCTGCTCTGATGTGAGCTTAGCCTTGTCTTTCAGTTGGGGCTCTTGGGCCAAAGTGGTGTTAAGTGTATTACCCAAGGACCACAACGACCAGCAGTCATCAGTGGGAGTCGGTGGTGAAGGTGCAGACGGTGGGAATTGAACCCACGACGCCTTCTGAGCCTTAAGGCCAATGCTCTACCAACTGAGCTACTGTCGCCCCCACAGTCACAAACAATTTTATAACAAAAAAATTACGGGATTATAAAAAACGGTTCCATGTAGAAGGAGCAACAAATACATAAAAGCTATTTTTTCAGTTCTGTGCACAAGGTAACAGAGAGCAACAAAAGATAATTTGATCCAAACCATATGAAACCAACATCTCTTTTGGGGTTTCACACCGCCAACGCCTGAAACGCTGAAGCCCCGCTCACCAGACGCGCATTCTCTAGTTTTCAGACGCAGAGGTCTTTCACACCAGAAGTCTGACGCGAGCCGGAAGTACTTGGAAGTAAGCCGGCCGGCTCTGATGCTAACAGAGCTATGCTAGCGGCTGCTTGTGTACAGATCTTCTCGACATATGCAGCTTTGCCACGCGTGTCTTTTGCTCACAGACATTCCACGGGCTGTATATAAACAGTAGTATGTGTTCACGGAGGTGCGCCATTCGTTTTTTCATATTATTAAACGGAATTTCCGCATCGGCGAACAACACTCGAAGCCCGTTGCATTAAGGTCACGGGAGCATGACCACGCATATGTTCACAAGCAGCAGAGTCCCCCATTGTCAACCCTGGTTTGAGGTCTGGTTGAAGCCTGGTGTGGGTCCTGTTTTGGCTGTGTTACGAGTATTTTCAGTCTGCTCGCCTCAGACGCTATAATGTCCCCCGTGACCACTTTGCTGCTCTCTGAGTGGTTGTCGCACAAACGTCCCAAGGATTAGCGGGATGAGCAGAATCCATCTCCTTGTGGGCGTCGATTTTTCCGCTCCTTCTCCTCCCCTTTGACTTCCCTTTCCCGCCAAGTCAAGTGCGTCTCATACTGAACAGTCCGTTCGTGCAAACCGGGCGGTCTGTGCATTTGCGACGGTCCGAACGCGCGTCACCATAGACTTTG
This sequence comes from Knipowitschia caucasica, assembly GCA_964034765.1. Classification (NCBI taxonomy): domain Eukaryota; kingdom Metazoa; phylum Chordata; class Actinopteri; order Gobiiformes; family Gobiidae; genus Knipowitschia; species Knipowitschia caucasica. Next base: position 43,877,855 of record OZ035831.1, read on the forward strand.
CATTGCAAACCGATGCCAACGCATGATCGGTCTGAAAGCACCATTTGTGTGAGTAAAAGGCAGATGTAAGAGGACAGCAGACCAAGCAGGGCTGTGAAAACTGTTATAATATGTAAACTCCATTCTTTTCATCTCTATTCAATCATCTCACCTATACTTTAAAAATCTATGTTAAGAATCGAATAAGCCTCATTCTCCTTAGCTTTGTTTTGTCTTGTTGCTGCAGATGGAAAAAAAACAAAGTGCTGAGAGGACATAGAAGCCGCTTTGTTTTGGTTTAATGTTCATTCTGAAACTGAGTCAATTTTACTTCAACATCCGAGGAGACAACACAATAATCAGAATCTCATTAAAGCAACTCATCTTTGTCAAAACAAATGAACTCTTAGTGAATGATCACACACCATCCAACTATTCACCTATACCACATGCACACATACAAGACACCCACAAAAACACAGGGACCCACACACACACAAACACTCTTAAGCAAAAACACACAAACAGACACACACGCACAAACCACAAGGATTCGCGCACACACACAAGCTGGACACATACGACACAAACAAACTAACACTCACAAACATAAAGGATGGGCACCACACACACTACATTACATAAAAGCACATGCAAAAGACACACACACACCGAGGCACACACATACAAGGCAGACAGACACGTACAAACAAACTAACTTACACACCTGTAACGCACACAAAGACTAAAAAGTATCCAACTAGACCTGAACTGGCACAAACAGAAATCGACCAATGTTTGGTTTGTAGACAGATGTCACTTCGTATCTACTTGCATTTCGTTTTAAATATTCTGAGCTTTACACACAAGGTATTGCATAACTGGATTAGTGGTGCTGAAGTTGGCTGAATAAAATGATGTAAAAGTACCTCACTCGGCTTCTTTTATCACAGAAGATATAACAAGGAAGGACCCAAAAGCAGATTGCAAAATGATATAACTTATTAAATGCCACAAGAAAATAATTACTAAAGTAAAAAACTGAAACCATGGACAAGACATGGGGGTAAACAACAAAGGGCCGACAACAAGAAGACAGGAACGCAGGGTCTAAAATACACACAAGGACAAACAGGTGTAAACAATCAACCGGACAGGCAAGGAAAAAAGCAAACAAGAAAATCATAATTTGAAAGGAAAATAAAACTAGGTAAAGAGAAATGAACAAGTCGATACCATGATAAAAAAATTGTATAACAGCAGCAGGACCACATCAAATATCTGAGCGGGCCGTATTTAGCCCACGGGCCTCCTAGTTTGGACACCATGTTTAAGTGATAATTGTGATGTATCTTCTCACCCCCCCTTTCCACAAGCAGTCCTCAGACCCTGTGTTTCAGGTGTGCACTTACAACCCTCCTATATTTCACATGCTGTTTTGCCCAATTTTCCAATTAGACGTTATAGATGTAACCACAACACACAGATTGGTCTCTTTGTCTTCTCCGCTCTTTCCGCATACTAATGAGATCATTAAAGTGGAATGCCAACAGTGTCTTGTGAAGGATTTGGAACCCTTGTTCTCCATGTGGCTTCAATGTTTTTCCCACCGGCTCGCTGCCCACAAAAACACAATCATGGCTCCTCGCTTTGAATAATTAAAAAAGCATAAAGGTGTTTTAAATGTTTCCCTTTCCCTATGCAGCTTTTGATTTGGTCACTAGCTGGACAATGACAGACATGAGTGACAAAGATTTACAAGATTGTTAAAACATTATGTCGACCTGGGCATTCGACATTTCTAAAGTCATTATATGTCATTTATTAACCTTTATAAAGGTTAATAAATGATCATTAATGTCTTTGGAAATGTCGAATGCCCTGGGCGACATAATGTTTACTTTATCTTGTATCTTGTCATCATGTCTGTCATTGTCCAGCTGAGTGACCAAATCAAAAAGCTGATAGGGAAAGGGAAACATTTAAAAACACCTTCTCTTTTTTAATTAGTCAAAGCGGCATTGATTGTGTTTTGGGGGCAGCGAAGCCGGTGGAGGATAAAACATTGAATAGCCACATGTGAACATGCGGTTCCAAAATCACTTCACAAGACCACTGTTGGCAATTCCACTTAATGATCTCTCTAGTATGGCAGAACGAGCGGAGAAGACAAAGAGACCAATCTGTGGTGTTGTGGTTACATCTATAAGTCTTAATTAATATGGAACGCATGTGAAATTAGGAGGGTGTAAGTTGCCACCCTGAAAACAGGGTCTAGGTGCTTTGAAAGGGGGGGTGAGAAGATACATCACAATTTTACTTAAACATGGGTGTACCACCCAAACTGAGGGCCGTGGGCTAAATACGGCCACGCTCAGATATTTGATGTGGTCTCTGCTTGCTAATACAAATTGTTATCATGGTTATCGACTTTGTTCATTTATATTTACCTAGTTTATTTTCCTTTCAAATTTGATTTCTTGTTTTGCTTTGGCCTGCCTGGCCGGCTTGATTGTTTACAACCTGTTTGTCCTTGTGTGGATTTAGACCCTGCGTTCTGTCTTCTTGTGTCGGCCCTTGTTGGTTTTACCCCATGTCTCGTCCATGGTTTCAGTTTTTACTTTAGTAATTATTTTTTCTCTGTGGCATTTAATAAGTGTATATCATTTGCATTTCGCTTTTCGGGTCCTTCCTTGTTATATTCTTCGTGATAAAAGAAGCCAGTGAGGTACTCCTTTACATCAATAGTCAGCCAACTTCAGCTCATCTAATCCACTTATGCGAATACATTTGTTGTTAAAGCTCAGACATATTAAAACGAAATGCTAAGTTATTTACGAAGTGACATCTCGTCTACAGAACCAAACATTGGTGATTTCTGTTTGTGCCCAGTTCAGTCTAGTTGGATACTTTTAGTTCGTGTGCGTTCAGGTGTGTTAGTTTGTTTGTACGTTGTCTGTCTGCCTGTTTATGTGTGTGCCGGTGTAGAAGCGCATTAACTTTTTATCAAAAAACTGTGGTTTATTCGAAATTTGCGCGTTTCCATTAGACATTTTATGATGCGCAAATTCAAATTTCGAAATTTGATGCTCAATGGAAACGCAGCTTCTCTCTCTCTCTGGTCTCTCTCTCTGGTCTCCCTCTCTGGTTTCTCTTTGGTCTCTCTCTCTGTCTCCTTCAAACACAGAGACCATAAACATGTATATTCTGGATTATTCCTTAGCTACATGTTTGGAGAGAACACCCTGTATCTGCCAGATGTGTTTGTGCCAAATAGAAGAAACATACAGTATACAGGGGCCATAAACACTCAGCGGCCACTTTATCAGGTACACCTTGGTGCCAGGTTGGACCCCTGTTGTCTTCAAAACTGTCTTAATCCTTCGTGGCATAGATTCAACAAGGTCCTGGACACATTCCTCAGAGTTTGGTCCATATTTGATGCAGTTTGTGCAGATTTGTTGCTGCACATCCATGATGCTCCTGTTCATCGCAATGTGTCTCTATTGGGATCTGTGACTGTGGAGGCCGTTACAGAACAGTCAACGTCATGTTCAAGAAACTAGTCTGTGATGATTTGAGCTTAATGACAAGTGTTTTATCTGCTGGAAGTAGCCATCAGGAGATGGTCCACTGTGGTCATAAAGGACATGGTCAGCACAGCAGCAATACTCAGGCTGTGAGACTATCGCACGAACGAACTGTTCAATAACGATGCACGGACTTGGCAGGAAAGTGAAATGGGAGGAGCACGAGCGAAAAATCAACGCCCACAGGAGATGGATTTTGCTCATCCTTTCCTTGGAACGTTCGTGCGACAACCAATCAGAGAGCAGCAAAGTGGTCACGGGGACATTAGCGGACTGAGCGAGCAGACTGAAAATACTCGTAAACATCCAAAACAGGAGCCACACCAGACTTCACCAGAACTCAACCCAGGGTTGACAATGGGGGACTCTGTGCTTGTGAAAATATGTGTTGTCATGCTCCCGTAACCTTATGCAACGGCTTCGAGTGTGTTCGCCGATGTGGAAATTCTGTTTAATAATATAAAAACGTATGGCGCACCTCCGTGAACACATACTACTGTTATATAAAGCCCGTGGAATGTCTGTGAGCAAAGACACGCTGCAAAGCTGCATATTGGAGAAGATCTGTACACAAGAAGCCGCTAGCATAGCTCTGTTAGCATTAGAGCCGGCCGGCTACTTCCGGTACTTCCGGCTCGCATCAGGACGTTCTGGTGTGAAGTCCTCTGTGTCTGAAAACTAGAGAATGCGCGTCTGGTGAGCGGGGCTTCCGCGTTTCAGCGTTGGCGGTCTGAAAGCACCATTAGTTTCCTGTTTTTAGCTGACAGGACTGGCTCCCAGTGTGGTCTTTTGCTGCTGTAGCCGCCTAAAGGTCTGACATGTTCTGTGTTCAGAGAGGATCCTGCAGACCGTGGTTGTAACAAGTGGTTATTTGAGTTAGTGTTGCCTCTATAAGCTCAGTCTGATCTTTCACCTCTGACCTCTGGCATTGACAAGGCATTTTCGCCACAAACTCCTGCTTAGGGCTGGGCGATATAAACGGTATAAGCGGTATGCGATATAAATTTGGCCCACGGTAGAGATTTTTGTTATACCGGCATATTGCGATAGGTCATTATGTCATCAAATTGCGCAGGCTCTGACGCCAGCAGAAAGGACCAAAACAAACCGGCATTCAGCAGCATTAGCCTAGCACTATTAGCCTAGCAGCATTAGCCTAGCAGACACCACTGGAAACAACGAACAACAGAACGGAATTAACACAGTGTTTCTGTCTCTGTATTGTTGTCACAGCGGCCCCAGCAGAGGTAAATACACACACAGTAATCACAGTTTAAGCTTCTACCTTTTGGCCAATCAGTGTCAAGGGGGCGTAGGCTCGAAGCGCCAGTGTGAGCCAAAATAGATCCATGCGTGTTCCGTGTCCGCAGCATCACAGCAGAAGTTTGGGAAAGTTAGCGTCAGATTCGGACCTCCGCGGTCAATATCTCACGAAAGCTACTTTGTTAAACAAAATTAATTGTGCCAAAATGATCATTTACATGAATTGTTCAAATCCAATGCGCTGTTTTAATGAACATTAATCCATTGAATCATCCAGTTCACTGCAAGCGCAGAGAAAAGCGCTTAGGGAGCGTCAACAAATGGCCAGACCAACTCTCAGACACTATAAATAATGACCATGTCTAACTCCTACAGACTTTGAGTTAAACATTTGTGAGTTTTTTATATTTTAAATGAATGCATATGTTTTTCTTTTTAAAAATTGCTTTTACAGTGAATGGTATTTACTGTAACATACATAAATAATGTATGTTACAACATTTGTCTCTTTATTCGTCTCACAACTGATTTTCTAACTCAAAAAATATATATATTAGATTCTAATATATAAATAAGTAACAATCTTGACTATTTTATGCAAGAACCTGCTAGACCTATATTGAAATTCACACACCAAATTATACCGCAATATATACCGTCTACCGTCTGTGTCCCAAATTATACCGCAATATGAATTTTAGGCCATATCGCCCACCCCTACTCCTGCTCACTGGATATTTTCTCTTTTTCTGACCATCCTTTGTAAACCCTAGAGATGGTTGTGTGTGAAAATCTCTATAGATCGAAAGTTTCTGAAATACTCAAAGCAGCCCGTCTGGCTCCACCAACCATGCCACGTTCAAAATCACTTAACCTTTCTTCCCTATTCTGATGGTTTGAACTGCAGCAGATCGTCTTCTCTACATAAATGATCGCTCTCTCTCTGGTCTCTCTCTGGTCTCTCTCTGGTCTCTCTCTGGTCTCTCTCGGTCTCTCTCTGTCTCTCTCTGGTCTCTCTGTCTGGGCTCTCTCTCTGGTCTCTCTCTGGTCTCTCTCTGGTCTCTCTCTTTATGGTCTCTCTCTGGTCTCTCTCTGGTCTCTCACTCTGGTCTCTCTCTGGTCTCTCTTCTGGTCTCTCTCTGGTCTCTCTCTGGTCTCTCTCTTGGCCGCTCTCTGGTCTCTCTCTGGTCTCTCTCTGGTCTCTCTCTGGTCTCTCTCTGGTCTCTCTTCTCTCTCTGGTCTCTCTCTGGTCTCTCTCTCTTGGTCTCTCTTATGGTCTCACTCTGGTCTCTCTCTGGTCTCTCTCTGGTCTCTCTCTGGTCTCTCTCTGGTCTCTCTCTGGTCTCTCTCTTTCTCTCTGGTCTCACTCTGGTCTCTCTCTGGTCTCTCTCTGGTCTCTCTCTGGTCTCTCTCTGGTCTCTCTTTGGTCTCTCTATTGGTCTCTCTCTTGGTCTCTCTCTGGTCTCTCTCTCTGGTCTTTCTCTGGTCTCTCTCTGGTCTCTCTCTGGTCTCTCTCTCTGGTCTCTCTCTAGTCTCTCTCTGGTCTCTCTCTGGTCTCTCTCTAGTCTCTCTCTGGTCTCTCTCTGGTCTCTCTCTGGTCTCTCTCTAGTCTCTCTCTGGTCTCTCTCTGGTCTCTCTCTAGTCTCTCTCTGGTCTCTCTCTAGTCTCTCTCTAGTCTCTCTGGTCTCTCTCTAGTCTCTCTCTGGTCTCTCTCTGGCCTCTCTCTAGTATCACTCTGGTCTCACTCTGGTCTCTCTCTGGTTTCTCTCTGGTCTCTCTCTAGTTTCTCTCTAGTCTCTCTCTGGTCTCTCTCTGGTCTCTCTGGTCTCTCTCTGGTCTCTCTCTGGTTTCTCTCTAGTCTCTCTCTAGTCTCTCTCTGGTCTCTCTCTAGTCTCTCTCTGGTCTCTCTCTGGTCTCTCTCTAGTCTCTCTCTGGTCTCTCTCTGGTCTCTCTCTGGTCTCTCTCTGGTCTCTCTCTAGTCTCTCTCTGGTTTCTCTCTGGTCTCTCTCTAGTCTCTCTCTAGTCTCTCTCTGGTCTCTCTAGTTTCTCTCTAGTCTCTCTCTGGTCTCTCTCTAGTCTCTCTCTAGTCTCTCTCTGGTCTCTCTCTGGTCTCTCTCTAGTCTCTCTATGGTCTCTCTCTGGTCTCTCTCTAGTTCTCTCTGGTCTCTCTCTAGTCTCTCTCTAGTCTCTCTGGTCTCTCTGTCTCTCTATGGTCTCTCTCTGGTCTCTCTCTGGTCTCTCTCTGGTCTCTCTGGTCTCTCTCTGGTCTCTCTCTAGTCTCTCTGGTCTCTCTCTAGTCTCTCTGGTCTCTCTCTAGTTTCTCTCTAATCTCTGGTCTCTCTCTGGTCTCTCTCTAGTCTCTCTCTGGTCTCTCTCTGGTCTCTCTCTGGTCTCTCTGGTCTCTCTGGTCTCTCTCTGGTCTCTCTCTGGTCTCTCTGGTCTCTCTCTGGTCTCTCTCTGGTCTCTCTCTGGTCTCTCTCTAGTCTCTCTGGTCTCTCTCTAGTCTCTCTCTGGCCTCTCTCTAGTCTCACTCTGGTCTCTCTCTAATCTCTCTCTAATCTCTCTCTGGTCTCTCTCTGGTCTCTCTCTAGTCTCTCTCTGGTCTCTCTCTGGTCTCTCTCTGGTCTCTCTGGTCTCTCTCTAGTCTCTCTCTAGTCTCACTCTGGTCTCTCTCTAGTTTCTCTCTAGTCTCTCTCTAGTCTCTCTCTGGTCTCTCTCTAGTCTCTCTGGTCTCTCTCTAGTCTCTCTCTGGTCTCTCTCTAGTCTCTCTCTGGTCTCTCTCTGGCCTCTCTCTGGTCTCTCTCTAGTCTCTCTCTGGTCTCTCTCTGGTCTCTCTCTGGTCTCTCTCTAGTCTCTCTCTGGTCTCTCTCTAGTCTCTCTCTGGTCTCTCTCTGGCCTCTCTTTGCTCTCTCTGGTCTCTCTCTGGTCTCTCCCTGGTCTCTCTCTGGTCTCTCTCTGGTCTCTCTCTGGTCTCTCTCTGGTCTCTCCCTGGTCTCTCCCTGGTCTCTCTCTGGCCTCTCTTTGCTCTCTCTGGTCTCTCTCTGGTCTCTCTCTGGTCTCTCCCTGGTCTCTCTCTGGTCTCTCTCTGGTCTCTCCCTGGTCTCTCTCTGGTCTCTCTCTAGTCTCTCTCTGGTCTCTCTGGTCTCTCTCTGGCCTCTCTTTGCTCTCTCTGGTCTCTCTCTGGTCTCTCTCTGGTCTCTCCCTGGTCTCTCTCTAGTCTCTCTCTGGTCTCTCTGGTCTCTCTCTAGTCTCTCTCTGGTTTCTCTGGTCTCTCCCTGGTCTCTCTCTAGTCTCTCTCTAGTCTCTCTCTGGTCTCTCTGGTCTCTCTCTGGCCTCTCTTTGCTCTCTCTGGTCTCTCTCTGGTCTCTCTCTGGTCTCTCTCTAGTCTCTCTCTGGTCTCTCTCTGGTCTCTGGTCTATCCTCTACTGCCCTCATGTGGTGAGGAGGCCAGACTGAGGTTTCCAAACAACATTTCAAAGTCTCATAAGAACTAGTTTTATTGCGACCCTTCATGAATGTAGACGTCCAAGCAGCACCTGACCTCAGCATCAAAGTACTTCACCATAATACTTTCTCATACCTTCATATTCCCCCCCCCCCCGCTTGGACCCCCCCCCAGCTGTGCTTCTGTATGTCTCAGGGCTCTTTTTTTAGCCTGTGGTCAGCTGTGTTCAGACAGTATCCTGTGGGGGCTGCGGCGCTGACCCAGGCTGACACTCGGACAAACACACACGGTGAGTTTGATTCACTAACCTGCTCTAACTGAGGCACCAGCTGAGGAGACACCAGCTGAGGAGGCACCAGCTGAGGAGGCACCAGCTGAGGAGACACCAGCTGAGGAGGCACCAGCTGAGGAGGCACCAGCTGAGGAGACACCAGCTGAGGAGGCACCAGCTGAGGAGGCACCAGCTGAGGAGACACCAGCTGAGGAGGCACCAGCTGAGGAGGCACCAGCTGAGGAGGCACCAGCTGAGGAGACACCAGCTGAGGAGGCCGCAATATGTAAACAGAATGTGACAGAGGCCAAAAACAATGTTAAAAATAGTGATAGAACCTCTCTAATCTCTCTCTGGTTTCTCTCTGTGGTCTCTCTCTGTGGTCTCTCTCTGTGGTCTCTCTCTGGTCTCTCTCTCTGGTCTCTCTCTGTGGTCTCTCTCTGTGGTCTCTCTCTCTGGTCTCTCTCTGGTCTCTCTCTCTGGTCTCTCTCTGTGGTCCCTCTCGCTGGTCTCTCTCTGGTCTCTCTGGTCTCTCTCTCTGGTCTCTCTCTGTGGTCTCTCTCTGTGGTCTCTCTCTGTGGTCTCTCTCTGGTCTCTCTCTGGTCTCTCTCTGTGGTCCCTCTCGCTGGTCTCTCTCTCGTCTCTCTGGTCTCTCTCTCTGGTCTCTCTCTGTGGTCCCTCTCGCTGGTCTCTCTCTGGTCTCTCTGGTCTCTCTCTCTGGTCTCTCTCTGTGGTCTCTCTGTGGTCTCTCTCTGTGGTCTCTCTCTGGTCTCTCTCTGGTCTCTCTCTGGTCTCTCTGTGGTCTCTCTCTCTGGTCTCTCTCTGGTCTCTCTCTGGTCTCTCTCTGGTCTCTCTGTGGTCTCTCTCTGTGGTCTCTCTCTCTGGTCTCTCTCTGGTCTCTCTCTCTGGTCTCCTTTCTCTTTGATCTGGGGGAGGCCCATAGTATGAGAGGGATCCAGGACTTGGGCAGTAGATCCAGTACTAGTTGATAATTATTTCTATAACTTGTTGCAGCTCTACGATAATCACATGTGTTTAATATACAAACTAAAACACTGCTCCTCTCCTCAGATGGTCTGAGGAACCCTCTGGTCACAGCTGCAGCGTGAGCCCAGGACAGAGATATGTGTCAGAACCAGCTCCCGGACCTCAGCACCGGCCTCAGCAGCTCTGACCCTCTGGTGAGTCCCACAGACCGGGTATGAGGAGTGTGACATCACCGTGGTTACCCTTAATGCTGAAGATGCTGCAGCCAGTTTCCATATATGGGCAATTCATCTGAAGGCGTTAGCTTTGCGCCATAACAGGAGCAGACATGGAGCAGTCCTGGGTTTACAGCCTCAGTCCTGGGTCTACAGCCTCAGTCCTGGATCTACAGCCTCAGTCTTGGGTCTACAGCCTCAGTCCTGGGTCTACAGCCTCAGTCCTGGATCTACAGCCTCAGTCTTGGGTCTACAGCCTCAGTCCTGGGTCTACAGCCTTAGTCCTGGATCTACAGCCTCAGTCCTGGGTCTCTAGCCTCAGTCCTGGGTCTACAGCCTCAGTCCTGGATCTACAGCCTCAGTCTTGGGTCTACAGCCTCAGTCCTGGGTCTACAGCCTTAGTCCTGGATCTACAGCCTCAGTCCTGGGTCTACAGCCTCAGTCCTGGGTCTACAGCCTTAGTCCTGGATCTACAGCCTCAGTCCTGGGTCTACAGCCTCAGTCCTGGGTCTACAGCCTTAGTCCTGGATCTACAGCCTCAGTCCTGGGTCTACAGCCTCAGTCCTGGGTCTCTAGCCTCAGTCCTGGGTCTACAGCCTCAGTCCTGGGTCTACAGCCTCAGTCCTGGGTCTACAGCCTTAGTCCTGGATCTACAGCCTCAGTCCTGGGTCTACAGCCTCAGTCCTGGGTCTCTAGCCTCAGTCCTGGGTCTACAGCCTCAGTCCTGGGTCTACAGCCTCAGTCCTGGGTCTCTGTCCTCTGAGACGACTGCTGCTGTGATTTAGAGCGATACATAAATAAGTAGAATGAGCTGTGCCCCTGCAGGTCAGAGAAGCCTACCTGATGGCCCATGACTACATCGACTACGTGACTGGTGGGGGGGCAGAGAGCAGATCCATGCGGGCGGCCCCCACGGCGTGCACGGCGGCGCTGCGACACGCCGGGGACCAGCTTCTCAGCCGCTTCCCCATCTTCTTCCGGCGCTGGCCCCGGATCTTCAAAGACGTGAGCGAGGAGCAGGCGGTGTCCACGCTGCTGAGCATCCTGGACCAGCACTTCTGCCCCAGCCAGGGGGGGGGCCAGGGGGGGGGCCGGCGGGGGGAGCTGGCCTGGAGCGCCGTGCTGTCCGTGTACGTTCTGGCCGGGCAGATGGCCCAGCACTGCCAGGAGGGGGGCATGGAGGGGGTCCTGCCCCAGCTGAAGGCCAGTGTCGGGGACTACGTGGAGAGGGTCATCTGTCCAGAGCTGCGGGACAGAGGAGGATGGGTGAGGAGAGTGTGACATCACCAGTGTGACGTCACCAGTGTGACGTCATCACAGTGTGACATCACCACAGTGTGACATCACCAGTGTGACGTCATCATAGTGTGACATCACCACAGTGTGACATCACCACAGTGTGACGTCATCACAGTGTGACGTCACCACAGTGTGACATCACCACAGTGTGACATCACCACAGTGTGACATCACCACAGTGTGACATCACCACAGTGTGACATCACCAGTCTGACATCATCATAGTGTGACGTCACCACAGTGTGACATCACCACAGTGTGACATCACCAGTCTGACATCATCATAGTGTGACGTCACCACAGTGTGACATCACCAGTGTGACGTCACCACAGTGTGACATCACCACAGTGTGACATCACCAGTGTGACGTCACCACAGTGTGACGTCATCATAGTGTGACATCACCACAGTGTGACATCACCACAGTGTGACGTCACCACAGTGTGACATCACCACAGTGTGACGTCACCAGTGTGAGCCATAATGCGGAAGAAGCCAGTTTCCTTTTATGTACATTTGTTCCAACACTGTAGCCTGTATATAAATGGACAATGCTAACCCGCTAGCTCAATAAGGCCTAATAGGGAAGTGCTCATGGTGAAGTTTGGCTCCTCTCTCTGACTCCTATTGACTTGTAAAAGTAAAGTAAATGCCCCGAGCTCAGTAATGTGTGTGTGACATCACCATGTTGGGCTTAAATCTGTGGTCTCTCTGCGATGTTTATGTGATAAATCCAGATATGACCATATAAAAACTGACCAATCAGAGGCCTTCATTCATTGGGAAACTCCAGCTCGCTTTAGCAACGTCTTAACACCCAAGTCGGCTTCTTCCCCATCAAGGCTAACATGTACGCTCTATGTTTACTTCAGTTTATTAGTCATTACAATGAAAACAAAAGCACAGTGTCAATAAATCAGTTATTTACAATTCATACAGTGCTTCATACACAAGAAACATGTTGGGCTAAACAATCTACATAAGAAATGCTTCAGAAATGCTTCATATGCACAACTAACGTTTCCAACCGGGATTTAAACATTGTCAGAGAAGAAGCCTGTCTCACATTTTCAGGAAGACCAGATTTAGTCTGCATAAATATGAAAGGCTGCTTCCTCGTGTTTAGTCCTGACTCTGGGACCAGCAGGAGTCCAGTCCCTGTGCTCCTCAGAGTCCCAGCAGGAGTCCAGTCCCTGTGCTCCTCAAGAGTCCCAGCAGGAGGCCAGTCCCTGTGCTCCTCAGAGTCCCAGCAGGAGGCCAGTCCCTGTGCTCCTCAGAGTCCCAGCAGGAGGCCAGTCCCTGTGCTCCTCAGAGTCCCAGCAGGAGGCCAGTCCCTGTGCTCCTCAGAGTCCCAGCAGGAGGCCAGTCCCTGTGCTCCTCAGAGTCCCAGCAGGGGGCCAGTCCCTGTGCTCCCCAGAGTCCCAGCAGGAGGCCAGTCCCTGTGCTCCTCAGAGTCCCAGCAGGAGGCCAGTCCCTGTGCTCCTCAGAGTCCCAGCAGGGGGCCAGTCCCTGTGCTCCCCAGAGTCCCAGCAGGAGGCCAGTCCCTGTGCTCCTTGGTCTCAGAGACCAGGACTATGTGATGGTACTTCCTGGTTCTGGAGACAAAAGGAGAATCTCAGACTCTGATTCTGATGTTTATCAAAGAGTAGAAAGCAGCAGTTACCGACTTGTGGCCGTTAAATCTGAAGTTTCTTCTTGAATTCAAAGTGTGAGTGCTTCACATGGTTCTGGTCCACAGAGTGGGTTCGTGTCCCGCTTCGGCCGCCCCCCAGGGCTGGACAGCAGACTGAGGGCGGTGTGCGGCTGGAGTCTGGTGGCACTGGCAGTCAGCCTCCTCTCCTACGGCCTCTGGAAACTACTGACCACAGCGCCCCCTGCTGGACACCCACCGCAACTGTTCACACACCTTTGAGACTGTTGTAAATAAACTCTGAAATGTTTGTCAAGATTCAATTTAATGTATTTGTGTCACAGCAGCCGTCTGACTTTACGAAGTTGTGGATTCACTAACAGCAGATCAGAGAATCAAACAGGAAATGCTGTAATCGCAGGATCCTGTAATAACTACATCTAGACTTCTCAGGCCACAATAGCACTGAGAAAACTATCAGTGAGTCATTGTTCACTAAAGTTCCCATGAAGTTATGAAAATCCTGATGCACTGGAAGCCTCTGAATATCAAACACGTCCGGATGTGCTGGTTCAGCAAGAGGCATTTTGTACTTATGGAAAGGGCTTTATGCAGTAGCAATGTCTGGAATGAGTTTAAGACTGCAGCACAGCAAGTTTATGAATGTTGACATGTAGAAGACAATTGGGCCAATTAAAGATTACCTTTAAGTTAAACGTTTTCCCCTTTGGGAGACTTTAGGTTAATTGTCACCAGTGGCCATTTTGACAAAAGGCTCAGTAATATAGCAGGAAAGTAGTCAAACCTTAGCTTCTGCCTTTACTTTTTAAATTAGCATAGTAGTCAGAAAAGTCATTAGTCCTCTAACTAGTCAGGTGTAGTCACACTTTTTCCAGATTTCAAATCTAGTTCTATTCTTTGTTACAAACACAGTTAGACAGAGATGAGGAAAGATGCAGGTTTTTATTAACAGAATAAACGAACAAACATTGAAAACGTCACATTACAGACTTCAGCAGAAGTGACAGAATGATTTAAGCCAGCTCCTCCTCTCCTTCGTCCTCGAACTCTCCCTCCTCCTCGGCCGTGGCGTCCTGGTACTGCTGGTACTCTGACACCAGGTCGTTCATGTTGCTCTCGGCCTCGGTGAACTCCATCTCGTCCATGCCCTCACCGGTGTACCAGTGGAGGAAGGCCTTGCGCCGGAACATGGCGGTGAACTGCTCGGAGATACGCTTGAACAGCTCCTGGATGGCCGTGCTGTTGCCGATGAAGGTGGCGGCCATCTTGAGGCCTCTGGGAGGAATGTCGCACACTGCGGTCTTCACGTTGTTGGGGATCCATTCCACAAAGTAGCTGCTGTTCTTGTTCTGCACGTTCAACATCTGCTCGTCCACCTCTTTCATGGACATGCGGCCCCTGAAGATGGCGGCCACTGTGAGGTAACGGCCGTGGCGTGGGTCGCAGGCCGCCATCATGTTCTTGGCATCGAACATCTGCTGTGTGAGCTCAGGGACTGTGAGCGACCTGTACTGCTGGCTGCCTCTGCTGGTGAGCGGTGCGAAGCCGGGCATGAAGAAGTGCAGACGTGGGAATGGCACCATGTTGACGGCGAGCTTACGCAGATCGGCGTTGAGCTGGCCGGGGAACCTGAGGCAGGTGGTGACGCCGCTCATGGTGGCGGACACCAGGTGGTTGAGGTCGCCGTACGACGGTGTGGTGAGTTTGAGTGTGCGGAAGCAGATATCGTACAGAGCCTCGTTGTCGATACAGTAGGTCTCGTCTGTGTTCTCTACCAGCTGATGGACCGATAGTGTGGCGTTGTATGGCTCTACGACTGTGTCTGACACTTTGGGAGAAGGCACCACGCTGAAGGTGTTCATGATACGGTCTGGGTATTCTTCACGGATCTTGCTGATGAGCAGTGTTCCCATCCCAGACCCAGTGCCTCCACCCAGGGAGTGTGTGAGCTGGAAGCCCTGCAGACAGTCACAGCTCTCAGCCTCTTTCCTCACAACATCCAGCACAGAGTCCACCAGCTCTGCTCCCTCCGTGTAGTGGCCCTTCGCCCAGTTGTTACCAGCTCCGCTCTGACCTGGAATTTAGAAAATTTAATTAGAGACTGAACTTTGTTAACTTGAATAATTGATTAACATAACAGCAGCGTACCGAAAACAAAGTTGTCAGGCCTGAAGACCTGGCCAAAGGGTCCGGACCTCACAGAGTCCATGGTTCCTGGCTCCAAGTCGACAAGCACAGCACGGGGTACATATTTGCCACCTGTGAGAGAAAGATCCAAAATTAGCCTAATGCAGCAATACATTTCTTTCCTTAAATATTTGACATTAGTTTTAATCTTACCAGAGGCTTCATTGTAATACACATTGATCCTGTCCAGCTGCAGGTCGCTGTCTCCGTGGTATGTTCCAGTCGGGTCAATGCCATGCTCGTCACTGATCACCTCCCAGAACTACACAAAGAAATAACACAATTACATTACGCGTTTGAGTACGGTATGTGAGAATGCAGCCATTTCCCGCGCTCTGCTACGGGCGGGGGAGAGGGCTGGCTTCTGATTGGCTGAGACACTCAGCAGACAAATTTGAAAGCGGCTGTGACGTCACCACGCAGACTGCAGTAGCCGGCTCGCGCGCCCTCCCGCCCTGTGCAGCGCGCGGCCTGCTCACTGCGGCCTGTGCCACAAAACGGTCAATTTCATCTCCATGTTAAGGATAAACCGTCAATAATTCACACAATCCACTAAGATTAGAAAATGAGCAATTTTTTTTTTCAGTCATACATTCAAATCCATACCAATTGTCATTTTGAACAAAAAATCAAATTAAAGAACAGTTTATTATCCAATCCAACATTATAATCGCAAAAAAAGTCTAAAGTTTACGTCATTGTCTACGTATTTGGCCATAGAAAAGCCCAAATGAGATTCAGGGTGTGGTTTCGCTGAGGCTAGACACAAAGCACAGACAACGAGAGCAAAAGAACCACACAAAACAATAGGGGCTAAATAGAACGATTAACACATAAACTCCGGACTTCTTACCTTAGCACCGATCTGGTTGCCGCACTGGCCGGCCTGGAGATGCACGATTTCTCTCATTGTTTCGGGTTAGTAGAGTTCGTGGAGGAGCGCTGCTGAGTCAAAGACGAATCTGCTTCTGCAAGTGGAAGGGCTGCGCCTCGCTTTATGTATGGCGCCTAAACCCGCCCAAAATGACGTGTCGCGCGATTCTATTGGACAGTTTCCGGAACAACGTTTGACAGACAGACGCTACGACCAATCAGATGAAAAAACCTCTCCGCTATCATTGGTTCAAATCAAACGCCAATCACTCTCAGCTGAATCGTGTGACTGTAATCTGCAGACGTTGGTGGCCTAGTTAACGGTTTTTTTCCCCGACGCACTGTGCCACAATCAGAAGGCTAGCTTTGGTAGCCACTCTAGCTAATGTTCATGCTTGACAATTTATTACACCCTCTTGTTAAGATTAGGGTTGTGTTTAAAAGTTAGCGTTATTGTTAGGATTAAACTGTTTTGGGGTTCAGAGCTTGCCATAATTGCGTTAGGGGAAAAAAGCAGGTTTCATTGTGGCGGGCGTAAGCTAACGGTAATCATTGTCCCTCGCCGGGTTCGCAATTGTACTTCCTTGTGTTGGCTGGTTAGCTGTGTAGATAACAAAATGCAGGGCTCCAGAATGTATTTCAAACCGTGTTTTTGTTTAACAGAGGAATGGTGACAAATGTCTACACGTGGCTAACTCTGCAGGGTCTGGGTTTGGCTGCAGAACACACACCGTTCATATCACTGCAGGAAAATGGCTGCAATCTCACATGTATTCAGTCTGTTTACGGCAAAGACGCCCACACTGCAGACAGCGAACCCTCTGTCACCAGTTCAGATGAAAGCATCCTCACATTAGACTTTATGACAGCTTTAGTGTCTGTCTAATACTTTCATGACAGTGCCTTAAGTCACTGCTTCTATTCATGGCAGTTTTACAGCAGATGTAAATTAAATGGAGGTGAGAAACCTACACAGACGCCGTTCATTCTGACAAAGCATTTACTCAACACGGCACATTTATATTATATCCATGAAGTTGTCAGATATTTATATATATACAGACACACCCACACATTCTGCAGGTATACAGACATACACACACTTATTACATGCATACACACATACTACAGGTATACTACAGGTATAAAGACACACACATACTACAAGTAAATAGACCCACACTACACTTATACTACGGGTATTCAGACACATACTACACACATACTACAGGTATATAGACGCACACTACATGCATACACACATACTACAGGTATACTACAGCTATACAGACACACACATACACTTGCACACACCCATAGATGATACATGCATATGAGTCCATCTATGTGACCTGGTCATGACTTAATGCACACACACACACACACACACACACACACACACACACACACATCCAACCTCACTGACTGAAGAATCATGTCCAAATGAAGAATGTTGTGTATTAAAGGGCGTTGACCACATAAATATTCTGATGCTTCTGCTCTAAAGCCTGGTTCACACGAGACGATTTTAAAATTGTCGGCCGATTTTTCTCCGTGTTAGACCCCACACGGGGAGATTAAAAATCCTGCGTCTAACCACTATGGTCGTGCAGTGTGTGGTGCGTAGCCACACGGCAAGATCACGCAAGCCACAAACATCACACACGAACCGACACCCCCGAGCATTCCCAGGTCAGACGGAAATCTCACAAAATCTCTCGAGATCAAGCGTGACTTCAGAGTAAACAGTCATGGCGGACGAAGAGGATGCAGTGGCGATAGTGTGCAGTTTGTTGTTAACAGAGAAGACACGTAATCCAAAGAAAAGGCAATGGTCAAAGCCATGCTGCTGTGTTTTGGTTTTTTTCCGGTGTTTCCTCACCGGCTTGTCACCTAGTCTTCTTATTGGCTACACGCCGTAGTCATGGCAACGCGCTCGCTTGTCCTCGGAGGACACCACACACGACCAGAAATCGGGCCAAAACAATCCAACATGTTGGATATCCCCGATTTGAGATCGGGAGCAGTCCCAATGTCCTTCCGAGCGACGAGTGCAGTCTTAACACACCACACACGGCAGGATAATCTGTAAGACTTTGTTACGGAAATCGGAGCGTTTCTTAAGATTGTCGTAAGGGGTAAATCGGGTCTAAATCGGCCTAAATATCCTGCCGTGTGAACCAGGCTTTACTCTATAAAGCCAATATACAACAAAGATGGCGCCTCGTACGGTCGACATGGCTCTTTGCTGCTCTCTTTTTCTTTTGTTTTTACTTTTTAACTGTGCATCTGGCTGTTCCTACACCCGTGAGGAACTTATGAACATCCGACCCACCGTTCCCATGGACCTATTGCCTGTTTTCTTGGCATCTGCGGCTGATTTAGTTCATGTTCTAGCCAAAAAAGTGTGGGCCCGTAAAAGGGGAAGGCGCGGAGGCTGCTCGTGCGTCTGAGGAGGAGAGGAGCGCGGCTCTCCCCGGCATTTTTCTGTCCAACGTACGCTCACTGGGCAATAAGACGAACTCAGCCATCCATCACCTCCTCCATCACCTCCTCCATCACCTCCTCCATCACCTCCTCCATCACCTCCTCCATCACCTCCTCCATCACCTCCTCCATCACCTCCTCCATCACCTCCTCCATCACCGTGTGGTTCGCTGGAGCCACAGTCAGGGACAAACAGAGACTACAGCGCATTGTGCGCTCTGCAGAGGAAGTGATCGGCCGCAGCCTTCCATCGCTGCAGGACCTGTACGTCGCCCGAGCTCGAGGCCGGGCTGGTCGTATCACAGCCGACCCCTCTCACCTGCACATGGACTATTCCAACCACTCCCCTCTCACCTGCACATGGACTATTCCAACCACTCCCCTCTCACCTGCACATGGACTATTCCAACCAGTCTCCTCTCACCTGCACATGGACTATTCCAACCACTCCCCTCTCACCTGCACATGGACTATTCCAACCACTCCCCTCTCACCTGCACATGGACTATTCCAACCACTCCCTCTCACCTGCACATGGACTATTCCAACCACTCCCTCTCACCTGCACATGGACTATTCCAACCACTCCCCTCTCACCTGCACATGGACTATTCCAACCACTCCCCTCTCACCTGCACATGGACTATTCCATCCACTCCCCTCAGGCAGGAGGCTGCGGTCCATCAGGACTAGAACCTCCCGCCACAAGAACAGTTTCTTCCCCTCTGCTGTTGGACTCTTGAACACTTCTTAACCTGTCCCCCCGCCCTTTATAAAGTCACTTTACTGCCCATCATACGTCACTTTACTTCACTGTACTGCTGTCACCTTACATTGTGTGCACCATGTGCACTTGGATATTGTAAATAGTAACTGTGACTCTATTTTAAATTTAAAGATTCAAGATTCAAGATTCATTTATTGGCCATGTGCAGTTAAAAAACCACATTGGAATACATTCGCAAGAAAGGCACTCCGTGTGCACCGACAGAACAAAAACACGACACAATGCAATACAAAACACACATACACTGAACATAAAACAATAAAAAAACAGCTGACACTGTGGATCAACAAAACAATACGAGGGGTAAAAGCAGTTTAAAAGCAGGTAAAAGCAGAAATTAAAGTGCTCTGTTTAGGCACCTAACAGCCTGTGGGAAGAAGCTGTTAGCATAGCGAGATGTCTTGCATCTCAGTGACCGATATCTTCTGCCAGAGGGAAGAAGCTGGAACATGGCTTTCCCAGGGTGGCCAGAAGAGTCGTTGATGATTTTAAGAGCTTTGTTTAAAAGTCTGGATCTGTAAAGAACCTCCAGAACAGGAAGCTCACAGCCCACGGTCCTCTTTGCAGAGCGGAGCACCTTGTTTAAAGCTCTCTTTTCTTTATCTGTGATGTTTCCAAACCACACAGACACAGAACCAACAAGTAAACTCTCAATGGTGCAGCGATAAAAGTTAAGCAGAATCTTAGAATTAGTGGTAAATTCTCTAAGTTTCCGCAAAAAGAAGAGCCGCTGACGAGCTTTCTTAACAACCCGGTTAGTATTTTTAACCCATTTCAGGTTAGACAGAGTTAAACCCAGGAACTTGCTCCTCTACGATCTGCACCTGGGAGTTATCAATAACTACAGGAGTGTGAGAACTGCTATGACTGAAGTCAAAGACAAGTTCACATGTTTTTGCAGTGTTCAGCTGGAGATTGTTTACTTTACTCCACTGAAAAACATGTTCGATCTCTGCTCTATAAGAGGAATCATCAGTGTCACTGATGAGACCGATGATGGTGGTGTCATCAGCATATTTGATGATCAAGTTAGAGTCAGAGGAGGACACACAATCGTGAGTGTACAAAGTAAAAAGCAAAGGACTCAAAATACATCCCTGAGGAGAACCAGTGCTCACAGAAACAACATCAGAAAAACAGTCATTGATTTTTACACTCTGAGATCTGTCAGTTAAAAAGCTAAAAATCCATTTACACATGGCAACATTCAGACCAAGGGACATTAGTTTTTCAACCAATATGCTTGGGACAAGACAATTAAAAGCAGAGCTATAATCAATGAACAGCATTCTGACCACAGATTTACTAGTGTCCAAATGAGTGTAGACAGAGTTCAGAGCAAAGGAGATGCATCCTCCACACTCCTGTTCTGTCTGTAGCAAACTGGAGCGGGTCAACACTCACAGGGATCTGGCTCTTAATGAAGTCCAGCACAAGCCGCTCAAAAGTCTTCATAAGAACAGACGTGAGGGCCACAGGACGGTAATCATTGAGACATGTTACTGGAGACTTCTTAGGAACAGGAATAATGGTGGACCTTTTAAAGCTCACCGGCACCGTACAGCTCCTGAGTGACAAGTTAAAGATGTCCGTTAAAACAGGGGCAAGTTGCTCGGAGCACAGATTCAGGACGCGGGGAGGAATGCAGTCCGGGCCTGCGGCTTTCCGAGCTGTGGTCCTGGACAAGACCCGCCGTACTTCATCCTGAGTCACTGTGAAGGCACCCTGACATTCGGGGAAGACAAAAGGCAGGGGATCAGCAGATTCAAAGCGGCAGTAAAAGTCGTTGAGCTCGTTTGGCAGAGTTTGGCCAGCAGCAATTTTCCCTGCACTTGGTTTCCAGGACGTGATGAGACTGATCCCCTTCCACATGCGTCGGGGGTCCTCTTCCCCAAAGAAGCCCTCTATCCTGTCCCCATAGGAACGCTTAGCAGCTTTTATAGAGCGTTCCACAGCGTAGCAGGACAGCTTGTAAGCACCCTCATCACCGGATTGAAACGCCAGTGTCCGCTCATTAATTCTTAATTTGACGTCAGTGTTCATCCAAGGTTTTTGGCCGGAGTGTTCTTTGATAACTTTATAGGGGACACAACAGTCAATGCAAAATTGTATGTATCCTGTCACAGCCTCACAGAATTCATCAACATTCTCAGAGTTAAAAACAGACCAGTCTGTGGCATCAAAGCAGCCCTGCAGCTTCATGTTAGCCTCCTCAGACCAGCACTGCACAGTGCGGGAAGTAGGTTTGTGCTGTTTGTTCCTCTGTGTATAAGAAGGCAGAAGGAGAACAGCAGAGTGATCAGACTTCCCAAAAGCAGGTCTGAGACTGGACCTGTAAGCTGCCTTCACGTTACTATAGCAGTGATCCAGGATGTGAGCTCCCCTGGTAGGCTGACTTACATGCTGATAAAAGTTCGGTAATACAGACTTTAAGTTACATTTATTAAAATCACCACCAACTATAATCACAGCATTGGGGTGAGCAGCTTCATGTTTATGCAAAATGTCACTTAAGTCATTCAGTGCAGCTGTACAGTCAGCCCGAGGATGAATATATACAGCACATAAGAAAATCACTGAGAATTCTCGGGGAAGATAGAACGGGCGGCATCTCAAAACCAGACACTCCAGGTTAGCAGAGCATGTTTTGTTTACAATACAACTGTCAGTACACCAGCGCTGGTTAATTAAAAAACACACACCTCCACCTTTCGATTTCCCCGTGCTCTCCTTCTCTCTGTCCGAGCGGAAAATGGCGAATCCCGGCGGCTGAACAGCTGAGTCCGGGATATTGGGATGCAGCCACGTCTCGCTGAGGCAGTACACTGCGCAGTCCCGAGCCTCGCGCTGGTACTGGATTCGGCTCAGGAGATCATCCGACTTGTTCGGGAGAGACTGAACGTTCGCCAGGTAAATGGGTGGCAGTGGGACCCTGGGGGCGCGACTCCGCACGAGAAGCCCGCCTCGCTTTCCCCGGTGTCTGCGCTTCCTCCGTCGGCGAGAGACACCCGGCTCCGCACGGTGGTGAACACGGGGGAGGCGCCCGGCCTCATCGCCCTGTTCCCAGTCTCTGTCGCGGTCTGCACGCCGCTCTCCTCGAGCTGGGCACTCGTCGAAGCCCTCACACCTCAGAGCAGGCGACACTGACTCACAAGCCAAGTCCCGTAAGTCCAGGAGAGTCTGTCGATCATATGCCACAGTGGCAAGTGTGGATAAAAACAATCACGGTGCAACACGGAGCTCTTGCAGCGGCGCCCTGGCACGGCGCCATCTTGCAGCCAATAGACGAGGGAGCCTATTGAAAATAAAATTCTTTAGAAGTGTTTTTTATTCTTATTTTTATTATCTCTTTTTGACTGTTGCACTGAGCCAAAGCAATTTCCTAGTCTGTGACTTCCTGTTACTTACGTGGCAATAAAAATGATTCTGATTCTGATTCTGATAAACCTAGGATCCTTTGTTGGTCCCACACAGACTGTATACAGATGCTAATGCTAACACAGACTGTATACAGATGCTAATGCTAACACAGACTGTATACAGATGCTAATGCTAACACAGACTGTATACAGATGCTAATGCTAACACAGACTGTATACAGATGCTAATGCTAACACAGACTGTATACAGATGCTAATGCTAACACAGACTGTATACAGATGCTAATGCTAACACAGACTGTATACAGATGCTAATGCTAACACAGACTGTATACAGATGCTAATGCTAACACAGACTGTTTACAGATGCTAATGCTAACACAGACTGTATACAGATGGACAATGCTAATCCGTTAGCTCAATAATGAAGTGCTCACGGATAAAGTTTTCTGGCTCCTACTGACTTCATTTATCATAAGCAGATATTGACTTGTTTTAAAATAGGTCTATGGTCCTTGGGTCTTCTACCTTCGCCTGATGTGTCCATCACCATTTGCTGAAGGTAGTTACAGCTTTGTGTGTTTGTGTCCCGGGCTTTTTATCCCTGTTCAAAGGTTTGCATACCCAACATTTTTTGCAGATTAGAGCTGACTGAGGCACAGTAGATCCTCTCGTAAGATTAGAGCTGACTGAGGCACAGTAGCTCCTCTCGTAAGATTAGAGCTGACTGAGGCACAGTAGATCCTCTCGTAAGATTAGAGCTGACTGAGGCACAGTAGCTCCTCTCGTAAGATTAGAGCTGACTGAGGCACAGTAGATCCTCTCGTAAACACAACAGGATCCGGAGGTTGTATTTAAAGCTTCTCTCAGCTGCAGTTTGGAGCATGATATTGTTCTAATGTGGGTCACACACACTGTAACATGACACACACAGAGACACACACTCACACAGAGACACACACTCACACAGAGACACACACTCACACAGAGACACACAGTCACACAGAGACACACACTCACACAGAGACACACACTCACACAGAGACACAGACACACACACACAGAGACACACACACTCACACAGAGACACACACTCACACAGAGACACACACTCACACAGAGACACACACTCACACACAGAGACACACACACAGACACACACTCACACAGAGACACACACACACAGACACACACTCACACAGAGACACACAGACACACACACACAGAGAGACACACACTCACACAGACACACACACACACACACTCACACAGACACACACTCACACAGAGACACAACACACACACACAGACACACACTCACACAGAGACACACACAACTCACACAGAGACACACACTCACACAGACACACACTCACACAGAGACACACACACACACAGACACACACTCACACAGAGACACAGACACACACACACTCACACAGAGACACAGACACACACTCACACAGAGACACACACTCACACAGAGACACACACTCACACAGAGACACACACTCACACAGAGACACACACTCACACAGAGACACACACTCACACAGAGACACACACTCACACAGGACACACACTCACACAGAGACACACACACACACACACAGACACACACTCACACAGAGACACAGACACACACACACAGACACACACTCACACAGAGACACAGACACACACACACACAGAGACACACACTCACACAGAGACACACACTCACACAGACACACACTCACACAGAGACACACACTCACACAGAGACACACACTCACACAGAGACACACACTCACACAGAGACACACACAGACACACACTCACACAGAGACACACACACACAGACACACACTCACACAGAGACACAGACACACACACACAGAGACACACACACTCACACAGAGACACACACTCACACAGAGACACACACTCACACAGAGACACACACACACAGACACACACTCACACAGAGACACACACTCACACAGAGACACACACACACACAGACACACACTCACACATCTAACTATAATATTAAATGACAGAGTATGTGCTTTAGCTGCAAAGTGCAGCTTCAACTTCAGAGGTTGAGTGACAGAGTTTGTGATGTGCCGCTCCAAACACCTTCCAATGCAATCAAACATTCACTTTTGAAATACCTGGTTCCAAATCCTTTGCTATGACAATTACAGCCTGAAGTCTTGGAACACGTAAACACTGTGTATGATCCCTCAGATGCTTCTGCCGGCTTCCGGGCCTCCATCACGTTTGAATCCTCCATTCAGGCATTTTCTAGTTCTGCTTTGTCTTCAGCAGTGAGCAGAGTCAGGTATGTAAATGACTTTTTTTTTTTTGTTTTTGCACGATTCTCTCTCTTTCAAACAAGAATAAATTACTTTAACTGTGAATTCAAAAGTGGCTGTTGAAGTGGCCGAATACTGTCATCACCCGATGGAAGATAATGGTTTTTTATCTAATGTGTTTTTATTATGTGTACATTACTGAAGCAGGATGTAATGAAAATGATTGTATTGTTAAGTGCTGAGTGGTTGATAGAGAACTGATGGAGGCAATTTCATAATGTAGAATTGTAAATAGTCACTTTACAAGTCACCATCACTTTACCTACTGCTATTATTACAAGATAAAACTTTATTGATACGCCTGTGGGAGAAATTCAGGTGTCCCCATTAACAGCAAAAACACATCCATCCATCACAAAGTATAAAGACAGCCTCAGAGTTTTATTTTAGTTTATTTTATTAACTATCAATTAAGGGATCCCCCCAATTTTGTTTGGGGAATGTGTGCACCAACCTGAGTTCTATTTTAGTCCTAATTTTATTTCTTCTGCTTAATGGGGCAAAGATTACATTGCACTTTCCCCACGTGGGACAATAAAGGTTAAAATTGTCTTTTTGGAGCGATTGACAAGGATGCACGGCCCAAAACATCTTCTCTCTCCCAGTGCGTCATCTGCGATCAGTCATTTATAGATACAGCGTTTTAAAATATTTTTTTTGTGTGTGTTTTGGTGTGTGTGTGTGGTGTGTGCATGTGTGCGTTGTGTGTGTTGTCCTGTCCTTGGAGTTGTCCGACTCAGTCGAGCCAGAGCAGTAGCG
Organism: Knipowitschia caucasica; assembly: GCA_964034765.1. Lineage (NCBI taxonomy): Eukaryota > Metazoa > Chordata > Actinopteri > Gobiiformes > Gobiidae > Knipowitschia > Knipowitschia caucasica. Next base: position 43,903,389 of record OZ035831.1, read on the forward strand.
GTGTGCAAGAAACAAACTTTGCAGGAAGATTTGGTGAAGCCTGTACACGGCCTAAACTCTCGACTGGGCCCTGAGTCTGTTTTCACCTGTGCTGACCCGGTTCGAGTTAGTGCGGACCCACTTTGGAGCCAGCGTTTATGTGAGCAGTCCTTGTTAATGTCCTCTGCGAACATATCATCAATAATGATTTTTGCATAAAGATCCCAGAACAAGGATCCACACAATAAGATGCTTTTGGAATTTTAGTTTTTGGTGTCATGGTCTGAAAGTGTGTCCTGAACTGAAGCAGCCATTGACGCCTTTCAAAAAGCGGCATAAATAAACCCAATGTAATTATTATTATTATTATTAATTTAAGATAATTCAAAATGTCATCATTGCATCATATTACAGCAAATAAAAGAGAAAAAGAAGAGCTTGGTTATGCACACATCAAACTAGAAATCAGTTATATAATATAATAAAAAAAAAAACCTCTTAAAAACACTCATCTTATTTTGACTCGTGCACAAAGTTTTGGGCCATACCCAATTTTTTTTTGCATATCAAAAATACATCATACACATACCATGCTTTGTGATGCAGACATTTCCATAGCGTGAGCTTCTATACTTTGTAAATGTACACTAAAAATTTAATGTTTGTCATTCCTGTTTCACTCTGCATCCTTTGACTTTGATTGTTTTGAGAATATTACTTTTGATATAAAACCTTATCAAAGGCATACTTTCTTTAAAACTCTCGCAATATCAAACCCTATGGTCATGTTTTAGTTGGCAACAACTGTCTAAAGTTTTCAGACCTTCTAGGCTTTATAGTTTTTTGAGATGGCAGTTACCATATACATAAACTCGTCCAGTCACTAATGACCTTTGTGCCAAAATGTGCCAAACTGATTTACAACACATTTTAGGTCACCATCACCATAAACACCCAAATGATTTAGCACAAGTCCAAAGGTATGAAAAGCAATGAGTTTATTATGTGTGTGCCCATTATATGTTTTATATCTATTTAGTATAACGTTTGGTAGGTGCTTGCACTTGTAAATTAAGGCAGATGAGCAAATAACCTTTAAAAAAAATAATATACAGCTTGTGGGGTAAGAAAAAAATGAAAAAATAAATGTGCTTTGACAACTGAACTCAGAATAAAACTGTTTTAGTTTAGTGATTTTTGGTACTGTGATAAACATTAATTACATATTCTCAACGTTGTGGGAGTACCTTGCAAAATTATGGACTTGACGAAATACCTGTTAACCCCACAGTCGAGTAATAATTTTGCTTTTTGATCTCTTATCTTTGCTAATCTTGTGCGTAACACATTAAGATCCTCACAGTTTGGATGACGATGAGCTCACACTTTACAAAGAGCACGAGGCGTTACTCCTTCAGCCAAAGGACAGTTCTTTGCAGCAAGAGACAAATGACAAGGTCAAAGTTTCAGAAAGGAGGCCAAAGGAGAGAAGAGATAGAGCGTATGTTTGGAGAAGCAGCATCTTGTGTCAGTCCAGCCTCCTCAACATATCAACAACTCAACATATCATCAATCGCCACTTATTGACAAATGTGTCTTTTAATCATTGGCATCTGTTGATTCGAACCTCATGTGATGGCTAATTTGACATTTTGGCTAAGTCTTCTATAAAACTAACTGTTGTGATTTAGGCAATACAAATGGAAATTGAATTGAATTGACTTGTAAACCTTGAAGATACATTCTTCTTCAATACCAGACCTAAGGTAAATGCCATTACAGTGACATGTGTCAAAGGCATACTTCCCGTCTCTATCCCTCAAGAAGCGTATAAACTCCATATCTGAAGACAGCTGTATGTTTGGGCCCTCATGGAGTGATGTGCCTATTAAACTAAACCTTCCTATTTTGTCATCACATTACTTGGAGCGAGAGGGAGCAAAGATTGTAGCATAGATTAGTAAACATAAAGATGCCAGGCGGTTCCAGCTGAGCGCACTGAGTCACGAGCCCCAGTGCAGATCCAGACTCAGGACCGAGGATGTTTCAACACGTTAACGCAGGGAGGCGGCCCCCCGGTCAGCCCCCAGATAATAAGCGGCAACATGTGTGCGAGCAAGTCTATCACTGGCAAAATCAGGAGACAGGTCCGAAACACACTTCAGCAGTCACACTGTTGTGTACTCGGTAAACATGAACTTGGCATTTCACGCTTTTGAAAGTGAAATTGTCCTTAACAGCAGAAAGAATGGAGGCATATGAGAAACACTCCTCTAGGGAAAAGAACATGTTTTTAATTAAACCAAAACAGTAATTTTTTGGCTTGGAGAAATCCGCCAAAGCGGATTAAAGGCAAAACAAGATACAGCCTTCTGTTCATGATGTCCGTAGTGGAACAGACACAACCAGCAGACCGTCCCCCCTGCAGAGAACTACACTAAGTTGTGGTTTAGATTGGAGTTTGAACATAGAAAAGCATAATAACACATTATAAGAGCCATTCGGTATAGAGGCGGGATGACCTGCTGTTCATCAAATTGTATTAAATGTCCATAAATGTCCCGAATCATCACAGTCCTTAGAACCTCCTGCATCAGAGAGGCACCACAACAATGTTGAAAAAGTAGTTTCTGACAATAGAGGGAGTTTAACAATGTGAGACGACTTTTGTGTTTGGAGTGTATTCAGTCACGCAATAGGTATGAAGAGAATGAAGAGATTGTGTTAGAGATGAGAGAGTGTGTAGAGAGTGAGATAGATGATGTGTTAGAGATGAGAAGAGATGTGTTTAGAGATGAGAGAGAAGTGTTGAGAGATGAGAGTGAGTGTGAGAGATGAATAGAGATTGTTAGAGATTGAGAGATGGGTTAGAGAAGAAGAGAAGGTGCCTAGAGATGAGAGATGTTGTAGAGATGAGAGGAAGTGGCTAGAGATAGAGAGAAGTGCTTGAGAGAAGAGAATTGCTAGTGATGAGAGAGAAGTGCTAGAGATGAGAGAGAAGTTTAGAGATGAGAAGAGAAGTGCTAGAGATGAAAAGTGCTAGAGATGCGAGAGAGAGTTGTTAGAGATGAGAGAGAAGTGTTAGAAGAGAGAGAGATGTGTTGAGCGATGAGAGATGTGTTTAAGTAAGTAAGTAATTAAGTAAGCTTGATTTATAAACCCGGCCTTTCCCAGACCAGAGTCACAAAGCGGTTTAACGAATTGTATTTTTGGGACACTTGTCCCCTCTCACGATCCACACAGAGATGGAGCGGGTCGTCGTACAATAGCGCATGCCAGACCTTATTGTACATATTTTTGTGGTAGGGAAACCGGAGTACCCGGAGGAAACCTACGCAGACACGGGGAGAACAATGCAAACTCCAGCTCATAAAGGCCCTTCCCGGCGTAGTTCCGAACCAGGACCTTCTATGCTGATGAGGCCGAGAGTGCTATCCAATCATCCGACCCGGGCCGCCCACGAGATGAGAGATGTGTTCGAGAATAGAGAGAAGTGCAAGAGATAAGCTCTCATGTGTTAGAGATGAAGAGATGTTGATAGAGATGAAGAGAAGTGCTAGAGATGAGAGAGAAGTGCTTAGAGATGAGAGAGAAGGTGCCTAGAGGATGAGAGTGAAGTGTTAAAGATGAGAGAGAATGTTAGAGATGAGAGAGAAGTGGTTAAGATGAGGAAGAGATGTGTTTAGAGATGAGAGAGAAGAGCTATAGATGGAGGAGAGTTGTGTTAGAGAATCTAGATATTTGGTTAGAGATTAGAAGGGAGTGAGAGAGTATATGGATGAGCCGTGGCTGCAGACATCCCAAAAAGCTGATGAGCTGATGCTGATTGCGTGACGCAGACGAGCACAGGACAGAAGCGTTCGTCCTGTTTTTAATATGTTGTTGACTTCCAAGGAGACAAGCCTTCCGATTTCAAGTCTGACCAAGACTAGACTAGATTTTCAGAGATCTTTCACTGTTTTATAAATTGAGAGTATACTAGACTGATGTAGTAATTCATTTGAGAAGTTTCTGCAGTATCGTACCACAGACACCTGGATGTTCGCTGGTATTCATTCCAGCACAACTCACACATGTGAAGCAAATCTAAAATGTAGTTCATTCCTACAATGGGCACTAATATCAATACTATTAGGCATGGCCAGGTCGAGTGTTTTCGTTTAGCACAGTTCATACAGTCAAGTGCGGAAAAAAACAATATCACACAAGGCATAAAATATCACAGTGCAGTTAATAAAGTTTGAGATACAATCCTTCAGTTGTTGAAACGTAACAGAACTTTTTTAGAAAAACGGCTGAAGCCTGTCTCCATGTTTAGTGCTGAACTCAGCGGGCACCAGCAGGAGGCCATCCCTGTTGCTCCTCAGAGTCCCCAGCAGGAGGCCAGTCCCTGTTGCACCTCAGAGTCCCTGCAGGAGGCCAGAACCCTGTTGCTCCTCAGAGTTTCTTATCATATACCAAAGTGATTCCACTTGAAAATGTCACACAATTGTTTTACTTACTTTACTTTATAGACGCACATACACACTCCATCTGGAGTTCTTGTCAGAGTCCATGAAACCTCATATTAGCGCTGTTCTTGTCCAGGGTTCCAAAAATAGATTCAAGTTGACTATTGATTAATATGATCCTTGAATAACTTGTTACAGTCCTCTAAGATGTAAATGATTGCAGCCAATCACAGCTCGATCAGCGCAGCTCTGATTGCGATTGTAATTCGTTCAGTCACCACTACATGGATGTTTTTATCATTCTATTTATTGCAAATTATATCGTTTTCCCACTCATACAACGCAGAAATGCCAAAGCCATAAGATTAGGCATCGTATTTGCCAGCGTTCCTATTGAGATCTGAGAAGAGACTGGGGGCTGCAAAGGAGTACAAGGCTTCCTGTAATCTAGAGGAAATCAATGGGTTCCGCTCTGTCCGGCAGCTGACCTTAACACTCAAGGACCTTCAGCTGTTTTCTGAACAGAAAATCATACGGACACAAGCGCACACTGAGCAAATACAGAAATGAAGGCGGCTGGGTGGAATGCAAGCCTTCTCCAGAGTGAGTGGGTGAAGGTGCATGGGCTGAGTGGCAAGGCCAAATTAGAGCTACAGACAGCTATTAGGTCACCTATTGGCCCGGAGTAAGAGACGTCTGCTAGAATTCACCTCAATGCATTTCAATGAATGTGAAGCTGCTTCTTTTAAACCATTGTGTGTTTCTTCTTCTATAGAGCCATTCTAATTTTCAGCTTTTTGTATTGAAGGACACAGTTTGTTGTGTGAACCCACTCCCGGTCCAATAAATGCATCAAATAGGGAACCATAATGATGGATGTGAAGGATAAAAAGTATCTGGTCTCTCTCTGGTCTCTCTGGTGCCTCTGGCACCAGCAGGAGGGCCAGTCTCTCTCTGGTCTCTGGTCCTCTCACTGGTCTCTCTCTGGTCAAATCAAATCATTTATTTGATTTGATTTGATATTTTAGTTCTGCGCCACATGGTACTTTACCAGGCGGTGAGTTTTGGCGCTAGGATCACAGACTTTCTGATTGGTGAAACGGTGGAGGGCGGGACATCAAAATGAAAACAATAACAAGATTTAGAGGCTGGAAAAGTAATTTAGAAATTCACATATCTCTGAACTACTGTTAAGGGGCGTTCACACCGGACTTAACTTCGGCGTCAAAAGCGTCAGGTTTCCATTGAAAGTGAATGGTGAAGCGCGTCAGGTGAAGCCGAGAGCCCCGGCGTCACTTGACGCGCGTCAAAAGCTTCAAGAGTCGCGCGTAATACGCGCTCACTTGAAGCTTTTGACGCGCGAAACGCTCGCGTATCACAACAATCCCTTTGACGCCGAAGCTGAGCAAAGCTGAGCTTTTGAAGCTTTGACGCGGGCTTCAACCAATCAGGAGACGAGGAGCAGCAGCAGCAGAGGGTCTGTCTCTGTCATGAAGAGAAGTCATGCTGCTGCTGTTTTATTGTCATTATTGTTATTAGTAATATTATTTGTATGAGTAGTAAAATTCTGAGTAACAAAAATCATTGTACACATGCTGTGTAGTAAACCTAGTTTATTTAAAATAAGAACAGGCTGACGATGAGTCTGGCTCAGAGCAAGGCAGCTCCGGGCGGGCGAGAGGCAGGGAGAGGCAGGGAGAGGCGAGCGACAACCGAGGAGAGGCAGGGAGAGGCAGGGAGAGGCGAGCGAGAGCCGGGGAGAGGCAGGGAGAGGCGAGCGACAACCGAGGAGAGGCAGGGAGAGGCAGGGAGAGGCAGGGAGAGGTGAGCGAGAACCGAGGAGAGGCAGGGAGAGGCAGGGAGAGGCAGGGAGAGGTGAGCGAGAACCGAGGAGAGGCAGGGAGAGGCAGGGAGAGCCGGGGAGAGGCGAGAGCCGGGGTTTGAGAACCCAGACTGGGCGAGTGACATGCGGAAGTACCGCTGAAAGCGAAACTCCTCCGTACGCAGCTCCTGGAGTAAATGACGGAACTCTGCAAACACTGAAGCCTCTCAAGTCTGTGGTGAACCCAGAACATGTTTTGTTGAAGCCCTACAACAACGTTATTTTGCTTTATATAACAAATAAAGGCTCGCTGCTCATTGAAAAATCCACCGCTGTCCTGACTACAGGCAACAGAGAAGCTCCTCCCACCGGCGTCAGGCGCGTCACTCGCGTCAAAAGCTTCAAGCACCAAAATGACAAAACTATCCCGGCGTCAGTTGAAGCGCGTCAAAAGCTTTTTGAAGCTTTTGGTCTGAACGCGCCTTTATCAGTTAAAGAAGGATTGGAAAAGACCAGATTATTATGATGACAGATTAGGGCCCTTTAATGATGACAGATTAGGGCCCTTTAATGACGACAGATTAGGGCCCTTTAATGATGACAGATTAGGGCCCTTTAATGATGACAGATTAGGGCCCTTTAATGACGACAGATTAGGGCCCTTTAATGATGACAGATTAGGGCCCTTTAATGATGACAGATTAGGGCCCTTTAATGATGACAGATTAGGGCCCTTTAATGATGACAGATTAGTGCCCTTTAATGATGACAGATTAGGGCCCTTTAATGATGACAGATTAGGGCCCTTTAATGATGACAGATTAGGGCCCTTTAATGATGACAGATTAGGGCCCTTTAATGACGACAGATTAGGGCCCTTTAATGATGACAGATTAGGGCCCTTTAATGATGACAGATAAGGGCCCTTTAATGATGACAGATTAGGGCCCTTTAATGAAGACAGATTAGGGCCCTTTAATGATGACAGATTAGGTCCCTTTAATTATGATAAAATCTTACTTATTGTTACTTTAAATTGAAGAATTAAGAGTTAAAATCCCCTAAAGCAGCTCATGACAGAAACATGCTCCTGTCGATCCAGCCTCAGTCCTGGGTCTACAGCCACAGTCCTGGGTCTACAGCCTCAGTCCTGGGTCTACAGCCTCAGTCCTGGGTCTACAGCCTCAGTCCTGGGTCTACAGCCTCAGTCCTGGGTCTGCAGCCTCAGTCCTGGGTCTGCAGCCTCAGTCCTGGGTCTACAGCCTCAGTCCTGGGTCTACAGCCTCAGTCCTGGGTCTGCAGCCTCAGTCCTGGGTCTACAGCCTCAGTCCTGGGTCTACAGCCTCAGTCCTGGGTCTACAGCCTCAGTCCTGGGTCTACAGCCTCAGTCCTGGGTCTACAGCCTCAGTCTCATTTGTGAAGTCTTCTTTGGTGGATTCTAAAACCAGTTTGATGAGTTTTGGTCTCGTCTCTGATCTGAACACAGAGGCCAAAGGTACATGTGAAAAAGAGTCTGTCTCTGGTCTCTCTTTGGTGTCTCTCTGTGGTCTCTCTGTGGTCTCTCTCTAGTCTCTCTCTAGTCTCTCTCTGGTCTCTCTCTGGCCTCTCTCTGGTCTCTCTCTGGTCTCTCTCTGGTCTCTCTCTGGTCTCTCTCTGGTCTCTCTCTGGTCTCTCTCTGGTCTCTCTCTGGTCTCTCTCTGGTCTCTCTCTGGTCTCTCTCTAGTCTCTCTCTCTGGTCTCTCTCTCTGGTCTCTCTCTGGTCTCTCTCTGGTCTCTCTCTGGTCTCTCTCTGGTCTCTCTCTCTGGTCTCTCTCTGGTCTCTCTCTGGTCTCTCTCTGGTCTCTCTGGTCTCTCTCTGGCCTCTCTCTCTGGTCTCTCTCTCTGGTCTCTCTCTGGTCTCTCCCTGGCTTTTCCCTGGTCTCCCTCAGGTCTCTCTCTGGCCTCTCTCTGGTCTCTCCCTGGTCTCTCTCTGGTCTCTCCCTGGTCTCCCTCTGGTCTCTCTCTGGTCTCTCTCTGGTCTCTCTCTGGTCTCTCTCTGGCCTCTCTCTGGTCTCTCCCTGGTCTCCCTCTGGTCTCCCTCTGGTCTCCCTCAGGTCTCTCTCTGGCCTCTCTCTGGTCTCTCCCTGGTCTCTCTCTGGTCTCTCCCTGGTCTCTCTCTGGTCTCTCTCTGGTCTCTCCCTGGTCTCTCTCTGGTCTCTCTCTGGCCTCTCTCTGGTCTCTCCCTGGTCTCCCTCTGGTCTCCCTCTGGTCTCCCTCTGGTCTCCCTCTGGTCTCCCTCAGGTCTCTCTCTGGCCTCTCTCTGGTCTCTCCCTGGTCTCTCTCTGGTCTCTCCCTGGTCTCTCTCAGGTCTCTCTCTGGTCTCTCCCTGGTCTCTCCCTGGTCTCTCTCTGGTCTCTCCCTGGTCTCCCTCTGGTCTCTCTCTGGTCTCTCTCTGGTCTCTCTCTGGTCTCTCTCTGGCCTCTCTCTGGTCTCTCCCTGGTCTCCCTCTGGTCTCCCTCTGGTCTCTCTCTGGTCTCTCTCTGGTCTCCCTCTGGTCTCTCTCTGGTCTCTCTCTGGTCTCTCTCTGGCCTCTCTCTGGTCTCCCTCTGGTCTCTCTCTGGTCTCTCTCTGGTCTCTCTCTGGTCTCTCTCTGGTCTCTCTCTGGTCTCTCTCTGGTCTCTCTCTGGCCTCTCTCTGGTCTCTCTCTGGCCTCTCTCTGGTCTCTCTCTGGCCTCTCTCTGGTCTCTCTCTGGCCTCTCTCTGGTCTCTCTCTGGCCTCTCTCTGGTCTCTCTCTGGTCTCTCTCTGGTCTCTCTCTGGCCTCTCTCTGGTCTCTCCCTGGTCTCCCTCTGGTCTCCCTCTGGTCTCTCTCTGGTCTCTCTCTGGTCTCCCTCTGGTCTCTCTCTGGTCTCTCTCTGGTCTCTCTCTGGCCTCTCTCTGGTCTCCCTCTGGTCTCCCTCTGGTCTCTCTCTGGTCTCTCTCTGGTCTCCCTCTGGTCTCTCTCTGGTCTGTCTCTGGTCTCTCTCTGGTCTCTCCCTGGTCTCCCTCTGGTCTACCTCTGGTCTCTCTCTGGTCTCCCTCTGGTCTCTCTCTGGTCTCCCTCTGGCCTCTCTCTGGTCTCTCTGGTCTCTTCCTGGTCTTTCTGGTCTCAGTCGTAGATAAAGAGTCCATGGCTTTTATTACTTTGTTCCATATTTCTGTGGTTTGAAACAATACAAACAAAAGTCAGAACAGAACAATAAGTTCAAAGCACCATGGGGCAACATCTCTGGGACCATCAAAGTGTGTCAGGTCCGCACCCACGGCACCAGAACCAGCACAATGGTCCAGGTGCTGCGAGGCTGATTTCACACAGAGGCAGCAGGACTCGCTCCAGGTTTAAAGAGATTGTTGGCTGCACGCTGGTTTCATGTCTGATACCATTAAGTCCATAATACCAGCAAGGTCTTGGCTCAGCAGGCTCTGTGTGTTTCCTGCAGCACTAGCACTTTGTTTGGGGAGGTACCATGTGCTCTGTGCATGTAAATACTGCTGTTTTTTTTTACTGGTTTGTTCATTTGACCTGGTAATGTACCAGCACTTTAATTGGACTGTCACATAGTGTGGCAGGTGAGACCAGAGAGACCAGAGAGACCAGAGAGAGACCAGAGAGACCAGAGAGACCAGAGAGAGACTAGAGAGACCAGAGAGAGACCAGAGAGACCAGAGAGACCAGAGAGAGACCAGAGAGAGACCAGAGAGACCAGAGAGAGACCAGAGAGACCAGAGAGAGACCAGAGAGAGACCAGAGAGAGACCAGAGAGACCAGAGAGACCAGAGAGAGACCAGAGAGAGACCAGAGAGACCAGAGAGACCAGAGAGAGACTAGAGAGACCAGAGAGAGACCAGAGAGACCAGAGAGACCAGAGAGAGACCAGAGAGAGACCAGAGAGACCAGAGAGAGACCAGAGAGACCAGAGAGAGACCAGAGAGAGACCAGAGAGAGACCAGAGAGACCAGAGAGAGACCAGAGAGACCAGAGAGACCAGAGAGAGACCAGAGAGAGACCAGAGAGAGACCAGAGAGAGACCAGAGAGAGACCAGAGAGAGAGACCAGAGAGAGACCAGAGAGACCACAGAGAGATCGGGGCGAGACCAGAGAGAGACCAGAGAGACCATAGAGATACCAGAGAGAGACCAGAGAGAGACCAGAGAGACCAGAGAGAGACCAGAGAGACCAGAGAGAGACCAGAGAGAGACCAGAGAGAGACCAGAGAGACCAGAGAGAGACCAGAGAGACCAGAGAGAGACCAGAGAGAGACCAGAGAGACCAGAGAGAGACCAGAGAGATACCAGAGAGAGACCAGAGAGACCAGAGAGAGACCGGGGCGAGACCAGAGAGAGACCAGAGAGACCATAGAGATACCAGAGAGAGACCAGAGAGAGACCAGGGAGACCAGAGAGAGACCAGAGAGACCAGAGAGAGACCAGAGAGAGACCAGAGAGAGACCAGAGAGACCAGAGAGAGACCAGAGAGACCAGAGAGACCAGAGAGAGACCAGAGAGATACCAGAGAGAGACCAGAGAGACCAGAGAGAGACCGGGGCGAGACCAGAGAGAGACCAGAGAGACCATAGAGACAGAGACCAGAGAGAGACCAGAGAGAGTCTATGCTAGGACCTGACTCTAAACCCAGCAGAGAGGGATTCAGTGAAATGCAGAAAACAGTCCTGTAGGTCCCTGCACCACTGTTTGGGAACCACTGCTGTTGTCTGTGTGTTTGTGTGAGTAACATAATCTCACACAGAGACCACAGCCTCAGGGCCGGCTGTTCCCAGGCACCTGTCCCTCCCCCCCCCGAGCCCCTCTGTGGGTCTGGGCTGAGGCAGCGAGGAGTGGACCAAGTGTGACATCACAACAATGTTATTCATTGATCTTTATCCAGCCAGCTCGAGTCCGGACTAGAACCAGGAAGTACCATCACATTAGTCCTAGTCTCAGGGCTCTGCTTCCTGTGGCTCAGAGAATAGACTGGCCTCCTGCTGGGACTCTGGTCTGGGGTCCTGGGTTTTGAGTCCTGGGTCCTGGGTCTCAGATCTTGGGTCTTGGCTCCTGGGTCCAGGGTCCAGGGTCTTAGGTCCTGGTCCTGGTCCTGGTCCTGGGTGTGTCGCAGCAGCTGGGCCCACGTGCCGCAGGCGTCAGAGAAACAGATATAAATAAGTCTCTGAAGAAACTTTTGTTTCTGTTTGAGCCTGATTTAAAAGTTTTATAATCAGAAGGTCTCTCTGATGAGGGTCTCTCTGATGAGGGTCTCTCTGATGAGGGTCTCTCTGATGAGGGTCTCTCTGATGAAGGTCTCTCTGATGAGGGTTTCTCTGATGAGGGTCTCTCTGATGAGGGTCTCTCTGATGAGGGTCTCTCTGATGAGGGTCTCTCTGATGAGGGTCTCTCTGATGAGGGTCTCTCTGATGAAGGTCTCTCTGATGAGGGTTTCTCTGATGAGGGTCTCTCTGATGAGGGTCTCTCTGATGAGGGTCTCTCTGATGAGGGTCTCTCTGATGAAGGTTTCTCTGATGAGGGTCTCTCTGATGAGGGTCTCTCTGATGAGGGTCTCTCTGATGAGGCTCTCTCTGATGAAGGTTTCTCTGATGAGGGTCTCTCTGATGAGGGTCTCTCTGATGAGGGTCTCTCTGATGAGGGTCTCTCTGATGAGGGTTTCTCTGATGAGGGTTTCTCTGATGAAGGTTTCTCTGATGAGGGTTTCTCTGATGAAGGTTTCTCTGATGAGGGTCTCTCTGATGAGGGTCTCTCTGATGAAGGTTTCTCTGATGAAGGTTTCTCTGATGAGGGTTTCTCTGATGAAGGTTTCTCTGATGAGGGTTTCTCTGATGAAGGTTTCTCTGATGAGGGTCTCTCTGATGAGGGTTTCTCTGATGAAGGTTTCTCTGATGAAGGTTTCTCTGATGAGGGTTTCTCTGATGAGGGTCTCTCTGATGAGGGTCTCTCTGATGAAGGTTTCTCTGATGAGGGTTTCTCTGATGAGGGTTTCTCTGATGAAGGTTTCTCTGATGAGGGTCTCTCTGATGAGGGTTTCTCTGATGAAGGTTTCTCTGATGAAGGTTTCTCTGATGAGGGTTTCTCTGATGAGGGTCTCTCTGATGAGGGTCTCTCTGATGAAGGTTTCTCTGATGAGGGTCTCTCTGATGGAGGGTCTCTCTGATGAGGGTCTCTCTGATGAGGCTCTCTCTGATGAAGGTTTCTCTGATGAGGGTCTCTCTGATGAGGGTCTCTCTGATGAGGGTCTCTCTGATGAGGGTCTCTCTGATGAGGGTTTCTCTGATGAGGGTTTCTCTGATGAAGGTTTCTCTGATGAGGGTTTCTCTGATGAAGGTTTCTCTGATGAGGGTCTCTCTGATGAGGGTCTCTCTGATGAAGGTTTCTCTGATGAAGGTTTCTCTGATGAGGGTTTCTCTGATGAAGGTTTCTCTGATGAGGGTTTCTCTGATGAAGGTTTCTCTGATGAGGGTCTCTCTGATGAGGGTTTCTCTGATGAAGGTTTCTCTGATGAAGGTTTCTCTGATGAGGGTTTCTCTGATGAGGGTCTCTCTGATGAGGGTCTCTCTGATGAAGGTTTCTCTGATGAGGGTTTCTCTGATGAGGGTTTCTCTGATGAAGGTTTCTCTGATGAGGGTCTCTCTGATGAGGGTTTCTCTGATGAAGGTTTCTCTGATGAAGGTTTCTCTGATGAGGGTTTCTCTGATGAGGGTCTCTCTGATGAGGGTCTCTCTGATGAAGGTTTCTCTGATGAGGGTTTCTCTGATGAAGGTTTCTCTGATGAGGGTTTCTCTGATGAGGGTCTCTCTGATGAGGGTTTCTCTGATGAGGGTTTCTCTGATGAGGGTCTCTCTGATGAGGGTCTCTCTGATGAGGGTTTCTCTGCTGCTGATGAATCCACACTTTATTCATCCTCTCATGTTTTCAGCGGTAGGGGAAACCGGAGCACCTGGAGGTGGCCCTGTTGGTAGAGCATTCACCTTTGAGCCTGAAGGTCGTGGGTTTGAGTCCACCACAAGACTTTCTCCTCCCACTGTCTGCTGTGGTTGTGTCCTTGGGCAAGACACTTCCCCCACATTAGAATGAGTCTGGTGTGTGTGTGAGTGGTTGGTGGTGTTGGGAGGGGCCGATGGCACAGACTGGTTGCCTCGCTTCTGTCAGTGTGCCCCAGGGCAGTGAAGAGACGTTGAGTGTCCAGAAAACCTGTGTATTATAATCGTTATGATCCTGACCTCCTGCTGGGACTCTGCATCAGTGCAGTACCTCCTGCTGGGACTCTGCATCAGAGCAGTATCTCCTGCTGGGACTCTGCATCAGTGCAGTATCTCCTGCTGGGACTCTGCATCAGAGCAGTATCTCCTGCTGGGACTCTGCATCAGAGCAGTATCTCCTGCTGGGACTCTGCATCAGAGCAGTACCTCCTGCTGGGACTCTGCATCAGAGCAGTATCTCCTGCTGGGACTCTGCATCAGAGCAGTACCTCCTGCTGGGACTCTGCATCAGAGCAGTATCTCCTGCTGGGACTCTGCATCAGAGCAGTATCTCCTGCTGGGACTCTGCATCAGAGCAGTATCTTCTGCTGGGACTCTGCATCAGTGCAGTATCTCCTGCTGGGACTCTGCATCAGAGCAGTATCTCCTGCTGGGACTCTGCATCAGTGCAGTATCTCCTGCTGGGACTCTGCATCAGAGCAGTATCTCCTGCTGGGACTCTGCATCAGTGCAGTATCTCCTGCTGGGACTCTGCATCAGAGCAGTATCTCCTGCTGGGACTCTGCATCAGAGCAGTACCTCCTGCTGGGACTCTGCATCAGTGCAGTATCTCCTGCTGGGACTCTGCATCAGAGCAGTATCTCCTGCTGGGACTCTGCATCAGTGCAGTATCTCCTGCTGGGACTCTGCATCAGAGCAGTATCTCCTGCTGGGACTCTGCATCAGAGCAGTATCTCCTGCTGGGACTCTGCATCAGAGCAGTACCTCCTGCTGGGACTCTGCATCAGAGCAGTATCTCCTGCTGGGACTCTGCATCAGAGCAGTATCTCCTGCTGGGACTCTGCATCAGAGCAGTACCTCCTGCTGGGACTCTGCATCAGTGCAGTATCTCCTGCTGGGACTCTGCATCAGTGCAGTATCTCCTGCTGGGACTCTGCATCAGAGCAGTATCTCCTGCTGGGACTCTGCATCAGAGCAGTATCTCCTGCTGGGACTCTGCATCAGAGCAGTATCTCCTGCTGGGACTCTGCATCAGAGCAGTATCTCCTGCTGGGACTCTGCATCAGAGCAGTACCTCCTGCTGGGACTCTGCATCAGTGCAGTACCTCCTGCTGGGACTCTGCATCAGAGCAGTACCTCCTGCTGGGACTCTGCATCAGTGCAGTATCTCCTGCTGGGACTCTGCATCAGAGCAGTATCTCCTGCTGGGACTCTGCATCAGAGCAGTACCTCCTGCTGGGACTCTGCATCAGAGCAGTATCTCCTGCTGGGACTCTGCACCAGAGCAGTATCTCCTGCTGGGACTCTGCATCAGAGCAGTATCTCCTGCTGGGACTCTGCATCAGAGCAGTATCTCCTGCTGGGACTCTGCATCAGAGCAGTACCTCCTGCTGGGACTCTGCATCAGAGCAGTATCTCCTGCTGGGACTCTGCATCAGAGCAGTACCTCCTGCTGGGACTCTGCATCAGAGCAGTATCTCCTGCTGGGACTCTGCATCAGAGCAGTACCTCCTGCTGGGACTCTGCATCAGAGCAGTATCTCTGATGTTCCTAAAGGCTGCAGTCCTATTGTTGTTCAGCTCCACATGGTCCTGTGAATGAAGAAGGTGTGTCACGGCTCAGAAAGGTCGGGGAACACTGCCACAAACAATAGTTCCTGTTTGAAACATGTTAATTACTGGTCACTGCAGCTGTTAATCACTTAAAAATTATATCATCGAAGATCTTCAATAAAAGACTGTTCTCTGCTGAAACAGAAGTCTCCATCCCCCACACACGCCTGTGTCTGCTCTAACTGAGGATCCTGAGAGTGGATCAATACAGGCGTGTCAGGGAGCAGTGTCTCCACACCGAGCAGGAGCCACAGCTGCAGGAGGCACAGCTGTAGAAGCCACAGCTGCAGGAGCCACAGCTGCTGAGTCATGGTTTAGGGCTCACACTAAACTACGCAGGGTCAGAGCTACAGGTGCTGAGGCTCCACAGGGTCAGAGCTACAGGTGCTGAGGCTCCACAGAGGCAGAACTACAGGTGCTGAGGCTCCACAGAGGCAGAACTACAGGTGCTGAGGGTCCACAGAGGCAGAACTACAGGTGCTGAGGCTCCACAGGGTCAGAGCTACAGGTGCGGAGGCTCCACAGGGTCAGTGCTACAGGTGCTGAGGCTCCACAGAGGCAGAACTACAGGTGCTGAGGCTCCACAGGGTCAGAGCTACAGGTGCTGAGGCTCCACAGGGTCAGAGCTACAGGTGCTGAGGCTCCACAGGGTCAGAGCTACAGGTGCTGAGTCATGGTTTAGGGCTCACACTAAACTACGCAGGGTCAGAGCTACAGGTGCTGAGGCTCCACAGAGGCAGAACTACAGGTGCTGAGGCTCCACAGGGTCAGAGCTACAGGTGCTGAGGCTCCACAGGGTCAGAGCTACAGGTGCTGAGGCTCCACA
>OZ035831.1:43926801-43966801 GCA_964034765.1 Knipowitschia caucasica
ACTGTGTGGTTGTAGACAGATGTTAACTGTGTGTTGTGTTGTGGTTGTATACAGGTGTTAGCTGTGCGGCTGTGGTTGTATACAGGTGTTAGCTGTGCGGCTGTGGTTGTATACAGGTGTTAACTGTGTGGTTGTATACAGATGTTAATTGTGCGGCTGTGGTTGTACACAGGTGTTAACTGTGTGGTTGTGATGGTACAGGTGTTAACTGTGTGGTTGTATACAGGTGTTAACTGTGTGGTTGTGATGGTACACAGGTGTTAACTGTGTGGTTGTACACAGGTGTTAACTGTGCGGTTGTGGTTGTATACAGGCGTTAACTGTGTGGTAGTGATGGTACACAGGTGTTAACTGTGTGGTTGTATACAGGTGTTAACTGTGTGGTTGTATACAGGTGTTAACTGTGTGGTTGTGATGGTACACAGGTGTTAACTGTGTGGTTGTACACAGGTGTTAACTGTGCGGTTGTGGTTGTATACAGGCGTTAACTGTGTGGTAGTGATGGTACACAGGTGTTAACTGTGTGGTTGTATACAGGTGTTAACTTTGTGGTTGTGGTTGTATACAGGTGTTATCTGTGCGGCTGTGGTTGTATACAGGTGTTAACTGTGTGGTTGTATACAGGTGTTAACTGTGCGGCTGTGGTTGCATACAGGTGTTAACTCTGTGGTTGTGGTTGTATACAGGTGTTAACTGTGCGGCTGTGGTTGTACACAGGTGTTAACTGTGCAGCTGTGGTTGTATACAGGCGTTAACTGTGCGGCTGTAAACAGGTGTTAACTGTGCGGCTGTGGTTGTAAACAGGTGTTAACTGTGCAGCGGTGGTCTTACACTGGTGTTAACTCTGCGGCTGTGGTTGTATACTTGTGTTAACTGTGCGGCTGTGGTCTTACACAGGTGTTAACAGTGCGGCTGTGGTTGTATACAGGTGTTAACAGTGCGGCTGTGGTTGTATACAGGTGTTAACTGTGCAGCTGTGGTTGTAAACAGGTGTTAACTGTGCGGCTGTGGTTGTATACAGGTGTTAACTGTGCGGCTGTGGTTGAATACAGGTGTTAACTGTGCGGCTGTGGTTGTATACAGGTGTTCACTGTGCCGCTGTGGTTGCATACAGGTGTTAACTGTGCGGCTGTGGTTGTATACAGGTGTTAACTGTGCGGCTGTGGTTGTATACAGGTGTTAACTGTGCGGCTGTGGTTGTATACAGGTGTTCACTGTGCGGCTGTGGTTGTATACAGGTGTTAACTGTGCGGCTGTGGTTGCATACAGGTGTTAACTGTGCGGCTGTGGTTGTAAACAGGTGTTAACTGTGCGGCTGTGGTTGTATACAGGTGTTAACTGTGCGGCTGTGGTTGTATACAGGTGTTAACTGTGCGGCTGTGGTTGTAAACAGGTGTTAACTGTGCGGCTGTGGTTGTATACAGGTGTTAACTGTGCGGCTGTGGTCTTACACAGGTGTTAACTGTGCGGCTGTGGTCTTACACAGGTGTTAACTGTGCGGCTGTGGTCTTACACAGGTGTTAACTGCGAGGTGGAGGTGGATGAGTGTGAGCCGGGCCCCTGTCAGAACGGGGCCACGTGTCTGGACCTAGTGGCTCGGTACCGGTGCCAGTGCGTCCCGGGCTTCGAGGGCCCGGACTGTGAGGTGGACATCGACGAGTGCAGCAGCGCCCCCTGTCTGCACCACGGCCTCTGTGTGGACGCCGTCAACAGGTGATGTCACACTTTCTATTCTATCAGTGTATCCGTACAGGGTCAGACTGAGACCCGAGACCCGGTCCACAGGGTCAGACTGAGACCCGGTCCACAAGGTCAGACTGAGACCCGGTCCACAGGGTCAGACTGAGACCCGAGACCCGGTCCACAGGGTCAGACTGAGACCCGGTCCACAAGGTCAGACTGAGACCCGGTCCACAGGTTCCGACTGAGACCCGGTCCACAGGGTCAGACTCAGACCCGGTCCACAGGGTCAGACTAAGACCCGGTCCTAAGGGTCAGACTGGTCCACAGGGTCAGACTGAGACCCGGTCCACAGGGTCAGACTAAGACCCGGTCCACAGGGTCAGACCCGGTCCATAGGGTCAGACTAAGACCCGGTCCACAGGGTCAGACTAAGACCCGGTCCACAGGGTCAGACTGAGACCCGGTCCACAGGGTCAGACTGAGACCCGGTCCACAGGGTCAGACTCAGACCCGGTCCCCAGGGTTAGACTGAGACCCGGTCCACAGAGTCAGACTCAGACTTGGTCACATGACGAGTGCTGCAGACATTACAGTTGATGCAGATTAATCTGATTATGATGAGCCTCTGGGAGCTCACAATACCTGCACTGGAGGAGGAGCAGAGAGGAGGAGCAGAGAGGAGGAGCAGAGAGGAGGAGCAGAGAGGAGGAGCAGAGGGGAGGAGCAGAGAGGAGGAGCAGAGAGGAGGAGCAGAGAGGAGGAGCAGAGAGGAGGAGCAGAGGGGAGGAGCAGAGAGGAGGAGCAGAGAGGAGGAGCAGAGAGGAGGAGCAGAGAGGAGGAGCAGAGGGGAGGAGCAGAGGGGAGGAGCAGAGAGGAGGAGCAGAGGGGAGGAGCAGAGAGGAGGAGCAGAGAGGAGGAGCAGAGGGGAGGAGCAGAGGGGAGGAGCAGAGAGGAGGAACTGAGGGGAGGAGCAGAAAGGAGGAGCAGAGGGGAGGAGCAGAGGGGAGGAGCAGAGGGGAGGAGCAGAGGGGAGGAGCAGATGGGAGGAGCAGAGAGGAGGAGCAGAGAGGAGGATCAGAGGGGAGGAGCAGATGGGAGGATCAGAGGGGAGGAGCAGCGAGGAGGAGCAGAGGGGAGGAGCAGAGATGAGGAGCAGAGAGGAGGAGCAGAGAGGAGGAGCAGAGGGGAGGCGCAGAGGGAAGGAGACTGGAGGAGGAGCAGAGAGGAGGAGCAGAGGGAAGGAGCAGAGAGGAGGAGCAGAGAGGAGGAGCAGAAAGGAGGAGCAGAGGGGAGGGGCAGTGACGAGGAGCAGAGAGGAGGAGACTGGAGGAGGAGCAGAGAGGAGGAGCAGAGGGGAGCAGCAGAGAGGAGGAGACTGGAGGAGGACACTGGAGGAGGAGCAGAGAGGAGGAGGAGAGAGGAGGAGCAGAAAGGAGGAGCAGAGGGGAGGGGCAGTGACGAGGAGCAGAGAGGAGGAGACTGGAGGAGGAGCAGAGAGGAGGAGCAGAGGGGAGCAGCAGAGAGGAGGAGACTGGAGGAGGACACTGGAGGAGGAGCAGAGAGGAGGAGGAGAGAGGAGGAGCAGAGAGGAGGAGCAGAGGGGAGGGGCAGTGACGAGGAGCAGAGAGGAGGAGACTGGAGGAGGAGCAGAGAGGAGGAGCAGATGGGAGGAGCAGAGAGGAGGAGCAGAGAGGAGGAGAAGAGGACAGAGACCTCTCCAACATACATGTCGTTGACTGACAACAAGGACCAGAGGAGCGTATAATAAAAATTAGGGAGGTTTTAAAATGCGACACAATTAAAAAAAGGACTGCTCTCTCTGGTCTCTCTCTGGTCTCTCTCTGGTCTCTCTCTGGTCTCACTCTGGTCTCTCTCTGGTCTCTCTCTGGTCTCTCTCTGGTCTCTCTCTGGTCTCTCTCTGGTCTCTCTCTGGTCTCACTCTGGTCTCTCTCTGGTCTCTCTCTGGTCTCTCTCTGGTCTCTCTCTGGTCTCTCTCTGGTCTCTCTCTGGTCTCTCTCTGGCCTCTCTCTGGTCTCTCACTAGTCTGTCTCTGGTCTCTCTCTGGTCTGTCTCTGGTCTCTCTCTGGTCTCTCTCTGGTCTCTCTCTGGTCTCTCTCTGGTCTCTCTCTGGTCTCTCTCTGGTCTCTCACTGGTCTGTCTCTGGTCTCTCTCTGGTCTCTCTCTCTGGTCTCTCTCTGGTCTCTCTCTGGTCTCTCTCTGGTCTCTCTTTGGTCTCTCTTTGGTCTCTCTCTGGTCTCTCTCTGGTCTCTCTCTGGTCTCTCTCTGGTCTCTCTCTCTGGTCTCTCTTTGGTCTCTCTTTGGTCTCTCTCTGGTCTCTCTTTGGTCTCTCTCTGGTCTCTCTCTGGTCTCCCTCTGGTCTCCCTCTGGTGCCCCTCTGGTCTCCCTCTGGTCTCCCTCTGGTCTCCCTCTGGTCTCTCTCTGGTCTCTCTCTGGTCTCTATCTGGTCTCCCTCTTGTCTCCCTCTGGTGCCCCTCTGGTCTCCCTCTGGTCTCTCTCTGGTCTCCCTCTGGTCTCCCTCTGGTCTCCCTCTGGTCTCCCTCTGGTCTCCCTCTGGTGCCCCTCTGGTCTCCCTCTGGTCTCTCTCTGGTCTCTCTCTGGTCTCTCTCTGGTCTCTCTCTGGTCTCCCTCTGGTCTCTCTCTGGTCTCTCTCTGGTCTCCCTCTGGTCTCCCTCTGGTCTCCCTCTGGTGCCCCTCTGGTCTCCCTCTGGTCTCTCTCTGGTCTCTCTCTGGTCTCTCTCTCTGGTCTCCCTCTGGTCTCCCTCTGGTCTCCCTCTGGTCTCTCTCTGGTCTCTCTCTGGTCTCTCTCTGGTCTCCCTCTGGTCTCTCTCTGGTCTCCCTCTGGTCTCCCTCTGGTCTCCCTCTGGTCTCCCTCTGGTCTCCCTCCGGTCTCTCTCTGGTCTCTCCTCTGGTCTCTCTCTGGTCTCTCTCTGGCCTCTCTCTGGTCTCTCTCTGGTCTCTCTCTGGTCTCTCTCTGGTCTCTCTCTGGTCTCCCTCTGGTCTCCCTCTGGTCTCACTCTGGTCCCTCTCCACAGGTACCAGTGTGTGTGTGATGGTACTGGTTTCGTGGGGCTTCACTGTGAGGAGGACATCCCTGAATGTGCCTCAGACCCGTGTCAGAACGGAGCCACGTGTTTGGACGGAGTCAACCGCTTCTACTGCCAGTGCTGGGCAGGTACCACCTCCTCCCACCTCCTCCTCTCACACCCACCTCCTCTCACATTCACCTCCTCCTCTCACCTCCTCTCACACTCACCTCCTCTCACACTCACCTCCTCCTCTTTCACCTCCTCTCACACTCACCTCCTCCTCTTTCACCTCCTCTCACACTCACCTCCTCACACTCACCACCTCACCCTCACCTCCTCTCACACTCACCTCCTCCTCTTTCACCTCCTCTCACACTCACCAACTCACCCTCACCTCCTCACCTCCTCCTCTTTCACCTCCTCTCACACTCACCTCCTCCTCTTTCACCTCCTCTCACACTCACCTCCTCCTCTTTCACCTCCTCTCACACTCACCTCCTCACACTCACCACCTCACCCTCACCTCCTCTCACACTCACCTCCTCCTCTTTCACCTCCTCTCACACTCACCTCCTCCTCTTTCACCTCCTCTCACACTCACCTCCTCACACTCACCACCTCACCCTCACCTCCTCTCACCTCCTCACACCCTCACCTCCTCTCACCTCCTCACACCCTCACCTCCTCTCACATTCACCTCCTCCTCTTTCACCTCCTCTCACACTCACCTCCTCTCACCTCCTCACACCCTCACCTCCTCACACTCACCACCTCACCCTCACCTCCTCTCACCCTCACCTCCTCCTCTTTCACCTCCTCTCACACGCACCTCCTCTCACCTCCTCTCACCCTCACCTCCTCCTCTTTCACCTCCTCTCACACGCACCTCCTCTGGCTGGAGGTTCTGGGTCTTTGCTCCCACAGTAAATCCTCCAGAACAAAGCAGCACAGAGCGGTTTACATCCTGCTCTTGGGACTAAACAAACAGAATAACTGCCCCTCTCCATGTTACCGCCCCCAGTCTGCAGATATGAGCTTTTTAACCAATCAGAGGCCTTCATTCCTCCGGCTTGCCTTAGCAACCGCCTTAGCAACACGTCAGCCCCAGGTGTGGCACAGATTTACACGATGTAGGTTTAAGCCAAACGTCAGCAGCGTTTACGACACGTGCTGTGGAGGCGATGCTCCCACTTATAATAAGAGTCATCAGAGGCCAAAACTACAGGCCCTCAGCTTCACAAACATCTGAATTGTTGCTGATTCTTTCAGTTGTTTGAGAGAAAAGCAGACGTGTGTGAGGGCCACAGCTGCAGGACAGGTCCTGACGCCTCAGAGCCGGAGCAGCTGTGGATTCAGGAGAGAGACTGTGTTTATCTTTAATACTCTACTGTTTTACTCAAGTATCAGCTCTCACTACAATCACAGCCACCCTGACCATGAGCACTGATGCAACCCACCTGCTGGGGTTTGGAACAAGCTACAACTCTGTGTTAGGAATGACTACTTTTTATAATCTGATTAGATTTAAAGACATTTTTGACACATATCTGTGTCATGTGACCTCCTCTGCAGGTTTTGAAGGGGACCTCACATGTGACCTCCTCTGCAGGTTATGAAGGGGACCTCACATGTGACCTCCTCTGCAGGTTATGAAGGGGACCTCACATGTGACCTCCTCTGCAGGTTATGAAGGGGACCTCACATGTGACCTCCCTCTGCAGGTTATGAAGGGGACCTCACATGTGACCTCCCTCTGCAGGTTTTGAAGGGGACCTCACATGTGACCTCCTCTGCAGGTTATGAAGGGGACCTCACATGTGACCTCCTCTGCAGGTTATGAAGGGGACCTCACATGTGACCTCCTCTGCAGGTTATGAAGGGGACCTCACATGTGACCTCCCTCTGCAGGTTTTGAAGGGGACCTCACATGTGACCTCCTCTGCAGGTTATGAAGGGGACCTCACATGTGACCTCCTCTGCAGGTTATGAAGGGGACCTCACATGTGACCTCCTCTGCAGGTTATGAAGGGGACCTCACATGTGACCTCCTCTGCAGGTTATGAAGGGGACCTCACATGTGACCTCCTCTGCAGGTTATGAAGGGGACCTCACATGTGACCTCCTCTGCAGGTTTATGAAGGGGACCTCACATGTGACCTCCTCTGCAGGTTATGAAGGGGACCTCACATGTGACCTCCTCTGCAGGTTATGAAGGGGACCTCACACGTGACCTCCTTTGCAGGTTATGAAGGGGACCTCACATGTGACCTCCTCTGCAGGTTATGAAGGGGACCTCACATGTGACCTCCTCTGCAGGTTATGAAGGGGACCTCACATGTGACCTCCCTCTGCAGGTTATGAAGGGGACCTCACATGTGACCTCCTCTGCAGGTTATGAAGGGGACCTCACATGTCACCTCCTCTGCAGGTTATGAAGGGGACCTCACATGTGACCTCCTCTGCAGGTTATGAAGGGGACCTCACATGTGACCTCCTCTGCAGGTTATGAAGGGGACCTCACATGTGACCTCCTCTGC
The DNA here is from genome assembly GCA_964034765.1 of Knipowitschia caucasica. NCBI lineage: Eukaryota > Metazoa > Chordata > Actinopteri > Gobiiformes > Gobiidae > Knipowitschia > Knipowitschia caucasica. The sequence continues at coordinate 43,934,069 of OZ035831.1, forward strand.
AGGTTATGAAGGGGACCTCACATGTGACCTCCCTCTGCAGGTTATGAAGGGGACCTCTGTGAGGTGGACATAGACGAATGCCTGTGGGAGCCCTGTGCTCACGGAGGTCAGTGTTTCCAGCGCTCGGACGTCCTGCTCTACGACCGTCTGCCTGAGCTCAGCTCCTCCTCCTTCAGCTTCGCAGACGCCGTGGGCTTCATCTGCCGCTGTCAGCCGGGATACAGCGGTGAGACCAGGAGGAGGTGCAGGAGGAGGTGCAGGAGGAGGTGCAGGAGGAGGCTCCTTGACACTGGATATGTGCAGATTATATTTAATTTATGTGTTTTAGTGACATATTCATTACAGTCACAGTTATATATTTATATAGTTGTATAGTTATATAAAACAACTATATAAATATATAACAATGTAATAAGTATAATTAATGATAATAAAGTGTTTCTGCCGCAGGAGAGAACTGTTCTGTGAACGTGGACGAGTGTGAGTCTGAGCCGTGTGTGAACGGAGGCCGCTGTGAGGACCGGGTCAACGCCTTCTCCTGTGTCTGTGCCGCGGGATACACCGGTAACTACTACTATGGATACTTTTCCACTGACGTCACGCACTACCCACAATTCCGCAGTTCGCCATTTTGGGAGTCTAGCCGCCGCTAACTGTAGCTAACCAAATCAGGCCAAATCACTGTTTTGCGCTAAAACATGCCGACTGCCTGTGTCGTTTGGGGGTGCAGTAACCGTGCAGATTGTGGGGACACTCCGAAGGCTATTACGAGCCGGGGAGCGACTCGGGACGGAGAAATGACCCTTTAGTTGGATCAACCGAGAGGGATTCAACCCTAACCCCCGAAAAACGGCACAATAAGGTCTGTTCTGACCGTTTCATAACAGGTCAGAGCTACATCTGTGCATCTGTGGTTCATATTCAGAGACTGCGATACTCAGTCTGTATAGGCGCCTCAAGCCTCCCATCTAAATGAATGAGAGGAGGAGGAGGAGGAGGAGGAGGAGGAGGAGGAGGAGGGTGTAGACAGAAGTGATTTGCTGCCTGTGATATCAACTGCTTCGTTCAAAATAAAATATTGATTGAAAGAAATATTGCATCACATACATCATGAAGTGAAACTAAGCCATGTCTGGGAAGTCCACTGGTCTCTCTGTGTTTCATATGGATCCAAACCTCCTGAAGTCCACCGGTCTCTCTGTGTTTCATATGGATCCAAACCTCCTGAAGTCCACTGGTCTCTCTGTGTTTCATATGGATCCAAACCTCCTGAAGTCCACTGGTCTCTCTGTGTTTCATATGGATCCAAACCTCCTGAAGTCCACCGGTCTCTCTGTGTTTCATATGGATCCAAACCTCCTGAAGTCCACCGGTCTCTCTGTGTTTCATATGGATCCAAACCTCCTGAAGTCCACTGGTCTCTCTGTGTTTCATATGGATCCAAACCTCCTGAAGTCCACTGGTCTCTCTGTGTTTCATATGGATCCAAACCTCCTGAAGTCCACTGGTCTCTCTGTGTTTCATATGGATCCAAACCTCCTGAAGTCCACTGGTCTCTCTGTGTTTCATATGGATCCAAACCTCCTGAAGTCCACTGGTCTCTCTGTGTTTCATATGGATCCAAACCTCCTGAAGTCCACTGGTCTCTCTGTGTTTCATATGGATCCAAACCTCCTGAAGTCCACTGGTCTCTCTGTGTTTCATATGGATCCAAACCTCCTGAAGTCCACTGGTCTCTCTGTGTTTCATATGGATCCAAACCTCCTGAAGTCCACTGGTCTCTCTGTGTTTCATATGGATCCAAACCTCCTGAAGTCCACTGGTCTCTCTGTGTTTCATATGGATCCAAACCTCCTGAAGTCCACTGGTCTCTCTGTGTTTCATATGGATCCAAACCTCCTGAAGTCCACTGGTCTCTCTGTGTTTCATATGGATCCAAACCTCCTGAAGTCCACTGGTCTCTCTGTGTTTCATATGGATCCAAACCTCCTGAAGTCCACTGGTCTCTCTGTGTTTCATATGGATCCAAACCTCCTGAAGTCCACTGGTCTCTCTGTGTTTCATATGGATCCAAACCTCCTGAAGTCCACTGGTCTCTCTGTGTTTCATATGGATCCAAACCTCCTGAAGTCCACCGGTCTCTCTGTGTTTCATATGGATCCAAACCTCCTGAAGTCCACCGGTCTCTCTGTGTTTCATATGGATCCAAACCTCCTGAAGTCCACTGGTCTCTCTGTGTTTCATATGGATCCAAACCTCCTGAAGTCCACTGGTCTCTCTGTGTTTCATATGGATCCAAACCTCCTGAAGTCCACTGGTCTCTCTGTGTTTCATATGGATCCAAACCTCCTGAAGTCCACTGGTCTCTCTGTGTTTCATATGGATCCAAACCTCCTGAAGTCCACTGGTCTCTCTGTGTTTCATATGGATCCAAACCTCCTGAAGTCCACTGGTCTCTCTGTGTTTCATATGGATCCAAACCTCCTGAAGTCCACTGGTCTCTCTGTGTTTCATATGGATCCAAACCTCCTGAAGTCCACTGGTCTCTCTGTGTTTCATATGGATCCAAACCTCCTGAAGTCCACTGGTCTCTCTGTGTTTCATATGGATCCAAACCTCCTGAAGTCCACTGGTCTCTCTGTGTTTCATATGGATCCAAACCTCCTGAAGTCCACTGGTCTCTCTGTGTTTCATATGGATCCAAACCTCCTGAAGTCCACTGGTCTCTCTGTGTTTCATATGGATCCAAACCTCCTGAAGTCCACTGGTCTCTCTGTGTTTCATATGGATCCAAACCTCCTGAAGTCCACTGGTCTCTCTGTGTTTCATATGGATCCAAACCTCCTGAAGTCCACTGGTCTCTCTGTGTTTCATATGGATCCAAACCTCCTGAAGTCCACTGGTCTCTCTGTGTTTCATATGGATCCAAACCTCCTGAAGTCCACTGGTCTCTCTGTGTTTCATATGGATCCAAACCTCCTGAAGTCCACTGGTCTCTCTGTGTTTCATATGGATCCAAACCTCCTGAAGTCCACTGGTCTCTCTGTGTTTCATATGGATCCAAACCTCCTGAAGTCCACTGGTCTCTCTGTGTTTCATATGGATCCAAACCTCCTGAAGTCCACTGGTCTCTCTGTGTTTCATATGGATCCAAACCTCCTGAAGTCCACTGGTCTCTGTGTTTCATATGGATCCAAACCTCCTGAAGTCCACCGGTCTCTCTGTGTTTCATATGGATCCAAACCTCCTGAAGTCCACCGGTCTCTCTGTGTTTCATATGGATCCAAACCTCCTGAAGTCCACTGGTCTCTCTGTGTTTCATATGGATCCAAACCTCCTGAAGTCTACTGGTCTCTCTGTGTTTCATATGGATCCAAACCTCCTGAAGTCCACCGGTCTCTCTGTGTTTCATATGGATCCAAACCTCCTGATTCTCACAGATGACTCCAGTGCATCAATAACTTAACGTGGTCAGTGTCGGCCCAATCCGTGGCTTTAGACGACACGGGGACAGATGATCCGTGACAAATTATCAGTGATAAATGATACGTGCGATATAAGCTTGACTCCCTAAATGCAGTTCGCGCAAAGCATCATGGGTAATAAGCACGTAATGGAAAACTATGTATTATTAATATTCATATTTGTGACACACTTTCGGGTTGATACCAAAGGCTTGTACTCGTAACATAAGACCCAATACTCACATTGGAATGTACATTAGCAGACAGCTGTGCGGCACGTGTTGCCATGGTGATCTCCCAAAGACGGCAGCCAGAAAGCAAGCTACCGGCACGCAAGCTAGTGCTACCGGCACGCAAGCTAGTGCTAACGGCACCCAAGCTAGTGCTAGCGGATGTCGGCGTTTGGCAGTTTTTAAAAACGAGTGACAAGAGAAAAGCGGACTGTACTTAGTGTAAAACTGTCACGAGGTCCAAAACAAACACCAGCAACTTACTCACCACACGGACTATAGCACCTTTGCTAGCACCAGAGCTAGCAGCAGAGCTAGCACCAGAGCTAGCAGCAGAGCTAGCACCGGAGCTAGCAGCAGAGCTAGCACCGGAGCTATTTCTCTGAGTGAAACATGTGGCTTTTATTGTTGACTGTTAAAACAATGTGTAAAATGTTTAACTGTTAAATCATGTAAAATTAAACATAGATTTCAGTTGTATTAGTTTTATGAATTCTCACAAACGACTCGTATCAGTATTTGGTATCGGCAAGTACTCCAATTAAAGTACTCCAATTAAAGTACTCGTATCGGTTTTGACAGAAGCGTTATCGGTACATTCCTGATTATTATTATTATAATGTTTTTTATTTTTACCACAAGCTCAAAAAAGTAAAAGTAGTTCCAAGATCCGTCTTTTAAAGTTGGTGAAAAAGACTCTCACTCAGTCTGTCTGCACACAATGACCTGCACCTCCCTGCGACTGGCACCTCCTTCTGCACCTCCCTGCGACTGTCACCTCCCTCTGCACCTCCCTGCGACTGTCACCTCCCTCTGTACCTCCCTGCGACTGTCACCTCCTTCTGCACCTCCCTGCGACTGTCACCTCCCTCTGTACCTCCCTGCGACTGTCACCTCCCTCTGTACCTCCCTGCGACTGTCACCTCCTTCTGCACCTCCCTGCGACTGTCACCTCCCTCTGTACCTCCCTGCGACTGTCACCTCCCTCTGTACCTCCCTGCGACTGTCACCTCCTTCTGCACCTCCCTGCGACTGTCACCTCCCTCTGCACCTCCCTGCGACTGTCACCTCCCTCTGTACCTCCCTGCGACTGTCACCTCCTTCTGCACCTCCCTGCGACTGTCACCTCCCTCTGCACCTCCCAGCGATTGGCACCTCCTTCTGCACCTCCCTGCGACTGTCACCTCCTTCTGCACCTCCCTGCGACTGGCACCTCCTTCTGCACCTCCCTGCGACTGGCACCTCCTTCTGCACCTCCCTGCGACTGGCACCTCCTTCTGCACCTCCCTGCGACTGGCACCTCCCTCTGTACCTCCCTGCGACTGTCACCTCCCTCTGCACCTCCCTGCGACTGTCACCTCCCTCTGTACCTCCCTGCGACTGTCACCTCCTTCTGCACCTCCCTGCGACTGTCACCTCCTTCTGCACCTCCCTGCGACTGTCACCTCCCTCTGTACCTCCCTGCGACTGTCACCTCCTTCTGCACCTCCCTGCGACTGTCACCTCCTTCTGCACCTCCCTGCGACTGTCACCTCCCTCTGTACCTCCCTGCGACTGTCACCTCCTTCTGCACCTCCCTGCGACTGTCACCTCCTTCTGCACCTCCCTGCGACTGTCACCTCCCTCTGTACCTCCTTGCGACTGTCACCTCCCTCTGTACCTCCCTGCGACTGTCACCTCCCTCTGTACCTCCCTGCGACTGTCACCTCCCTCTGCACCTCCCTGCGACTGTCACCTCCCTCTGTACCTCCCTGCGACTGTCACCTCCTTTTGCACCTCCCTGCGACTGTCACCTCCTTTTGCACCTCCCTGCGACTGTCACCTCCCTCTGTACCTCCCTGCGACTGTCACCTCCTTTTGCACCTCCCTACGACTGTCACCTCCCTCTGTACCTCCCTGCGACTGTCACCTCCTTCTGCACCTCCCTGCGACTGTCACCTCCTTTTGCACCCTCCCTGCGACTGTCACCTCCTTTTGCACCTCCCTGCGACTGTCACCTCCCTCTGCACCTCCCTGCGACTGTCACCTCCTTCTGTACCTCCCTGCAACTGTCACCTCCTTCTGCACCTCCCTGCGACTGTCACCTCCTTTTGCACCTCCCTGCGACTGTCATCTCCTTCTGCACCTCCCTGCGACTGTCACCTCCCTCTGTACCTCCCTGCGACTGTCACCTCCTTCTGCACCTCCCTGCGACTGTCACCTCCTTTTGCACCTCCCTGCGACTGTCACCTCCTTCTGCACCTCCCTGCGACTGTCACCTCCTTTTGCACCTCCCTACGACTGTCACCTCCCTCTGTACCTCCCTGCGACTGTCACCTCCTTCTGCACCTCCCTGCGACTGTCACCTCCTTTTGCACCTCCCTGCGACTGTCACCTCCTTTTGCACCTCCCTGCGACTGTCACCTCCCTCTGCACCTCCCTGCGACTGTCACCTCCTTCTGTACCTCCCTGCAACTGTCACCTCCTTCTGCACCTCCCTGCGACTGTCACCTCCTTTTGCACCTCCCTGCGACTGTCATCTCCTTCTGCACCTCCCTGCGACTGTCACCTCCCTCTGTACCTCCCTGCGACTGTCACCTCCCTCTGTACCTCCCTGCGACTGTCACCTCCTTCTGCACCTCCCTGCGACTGTCACCTCCTTTTGCACCTCCCTGCGACTGTCACCTCCCTCTGTACCTCCCTGCGACTGTCACCTCCTTCTGCACCTCCCTGCGACTGTCACCTCCTTCTGCACCTCCCTGCGACTGTCACCTCCTTTTGCACCTCCTTGCGACTGTCACCTCCTTTTGCACCTCCCTGCAACTGTCACCTCCCTCTGTACCTCTCTGCGACTGTCACCTCCTTTTGCACCTCCCTGCGACTGTCACCTCCCTCTGTACCTCCCTGCGACTGTCACCTCCTTCTGCACCTCCCTGCGACTGTCACCTCCTTTTGCACCTCCCTGCGACTGTCATCTCCTTCTGCAGCTCCCTGCGACTGTCACCTCCCTCTGTACCTCCCTGCGACTGTCACCTCCCTCTGTACCTCCCTGCGACTGTCACCTCCCTCTGTACCTCCCTGCGACTGTCACCTCCCTCTGTACCTCCCTGCGACTGTCACCTCCTTTTGCACCTCCCTGCGACTGTCACCTCATTCTGCACCTCCCTGCGACTGTCACCTCCCTCTGCACCTCCCTGCGACTGTCACCTCCTTCTGCACCTCCCTGCGACTGTCACCTCCTTTTGCACCTCCCTGCGACTGTCACCTCCCTCTGTACCTCCCTGCGACTGTCACCTCCTTCTGCACCTCCCTGCGACTGTCACCTCCTTCTGCACCTCCCTGCGACTGTCACCTCCTTTTGCACCTCCTTGCGACTGTCACCTCCTTTTGCACCTCCCTGCAACTGTCACCTCCCTCTGTACCTCTCTGCGACTGTCACCTCCTTTTGCACCTCCCTGCGACTGTCACCTCCCTCTGTACCTCCCTGCGACTGTCACCTCCTTCTGCACCTCCCTGCGACTGTCACCTCCTTTTGCACCTCCCTGCGACTGTCATCTCCTTCTGCACCTCCCTGCGACTGTCACCTCCCTCTGTACCTCCCTGCGACTGTCACCTCCCTCTGTACCTCCCTGCGACTGTCACCTCCCTCTGTACCTCCCTGCGACTGTCACCTCCCTCTGTACCTCCCTGCGACTGTCACCTCCTTTTGCACCTCCCTGCGACTGTCACCTCATTCTGCACCTCCCTGCGACTGTCACCTCCTTCTGCACCTCCCTGCGACTGTCACCTCCTTTTGCACCTCCCTGCGACTGTCATCTCCTTCTGCACCGCCCTGCGACTGTCACCTCCCTCTGTACCTCCCTGCGACTGTCACCTCCCTCTGTACCTCCCTGCGACTGTCACCTCCCTCTGTACCTCCCTGCGACTGTCACCTCCCTCTGTACCTCCCTGCGACTGTCACCTCCCTCTGCACCTCCCTGCGACTGTCACCTCCTTCTGCACCTCCCTGCGACTGTCACCTCCTTTTGCACCTCCCTGCGACTGTCACCTCCCTCTGTACCTCCCTGCGACTGTCACCTCATTCTGCACCTCCCTGCGACTGTCACCTTCTGCACCTCCCTGCGACTGTCACCTCCTTTTGCACCTCCCTGCGACTGGCACCTCCCTCTGTACCTCCCTGCGACTGTCACCTCATTCTGCACTTCCCTGCGACTGTCACCTCCTTCTGCACTTCCCTGCGACTGTCACCTCCTTCTGCACTTCCCTGCGACTGGCACCTCCTTCTGCACCTCCTTCTGTTCGAACATCATTCATTCGTTGTTCATATGAAATCTACTTGTAACAAACACGTGTTGCTCTGATCAGACCAGAAACAAAGCCAATAACAGGTGCCATATGTCGGGGGGGGGGGGTCTGCAGGGAGGTGGGGGTCTGCAGGGGGGGGGGGTCTGCAGAGAGGTGGGGGTCTGTAGGGGGGGGGGGTCTGCAGAGAGGTGGGGGTCTGCAGAGAGGTGGGGGGGGGGGGGTCTGTAGAGACGTGGGGGTCTGCAGGGGGGGGGGGTCTGCAGAGAGGGGGGGGTCTGCAGGGGGGGGGGTCTGCAGAGAGGTGGGGGTGTGCAGGGGGGGGGGTCTGCAGAGAGGTGGGGGTCTGTAGGGGGGGGGTCTGCAGAGAGGTGGGGGTCTGTAGGGGGGGGGGGGTCTGCAGAGAGGTGGGGGTCTGTAGGGGGGGGGGTCTGCAGAGAGGTGGGGGTCTGTAGGGGGGGGGTCTGCAGAGAGGTGGGGGTCTGTAGGGGGGGGGGGGTCTGCAGAGAGGTGGGGGTCTGCAGGGGGGGGGGTCTGCAGAGAGGTGGGGGTCTGCAGGGGGGGGGGTCTGCAGAGAGGTGGGGGTCTGCAGAGAGGTGGGGGGGGGGGTCTGTAGGGGGGGGGGTCTGCAGAGAGGTGGGGGTCTGTAGGGGGGGGGGTCTGCAGAGAGGTGGGGGTCTGCAGGGGGGGGGGTCTGCAGAGAGGTGGGGGTCTGCAGAGAGGTGGGGGGGGGGGGTCTGTAGAGACGTGGGGGTCTGCAGGGGGGGGGGTCTGCAGAGAGGTGGGGGTCTGTAGGGGGGGGGGTCTGCAGAGAGGTGGGGGTCTGTGGGGGTCTGCAGGGGGGGGGGGTCTGCAGAGAGGTGGGGGTCTGTAGGGGGGGGGGGGGTCTGCAGAGAGGTGGGGGTGTGCAGGGGGGGCTCTGAGGGGGGGGATTACCGGGAAGCTGCTTATGGAAACTCATTAAGTGAATGAATGAAAGAAAAACATGATTAGCTGAAGTGGTCGATCTGTATCAGAGCATGAGGCTGTAGACCCAGGACTGAGGCTGTAGACCCAGGACTGAGGCTGTAGACCCAGGACTGAGGCTGTAGACCCAGGACTGAGGCTGTAGACCCAGGACTGAGGCTGTAGACCCAGGACTGAGGCTGTAGACCCAGGACTGAGGCTGTAGATCCAGGACTGAGGCTGTAGATCCAGGACCGAGGCTGTAGACCCAGGACTGAGGCTGTAGACCCAGGACTGAGGCTGTAGATCCAGGACTGAGGCTGTAGACCCAGGACTGAGGCTGTAGACCCAGGACTGAGGCTGTAGATCCAGGACTGAGGCTCTAGACCCAGGACTGAGGCTGTAGACCCAGGAATGAGGCTGTAGACCCAGGACTGAGGCTGTAGACCCAGGACTGAGGCTGTAGACCCAGGACTGAGGCTGTAGACCCAGGACTGAGGCTGTAGACCCAGGACTGAGGCTCTAGACCCAGGACTGAGGCTGTAGACCCAGGAATGAGGCTGTAGACCCAGGACTGAGGCTGTAGACCCAGGACTGAGGCTGTAAACCCAGGACTGAGGCTGTATGTAGACCCAGGACTGAGGCTGTAGACCCAGGACTGAGGCTGTAGACCCAGGACTGAGGCTGTAGACCCAGGACTGAGGCTGTAGACCCAGGACTCAGGCTGTAGAACCAGGACCGAGGCTTTAGACCCAGGACTGAGGCTGTAGACCAGGACTGAGGCTGTAGACCAGGACTGAGGCTGTAGACCAGGACTGAGGCTGTAGACCCAGGACTGAGGCTGTAGACCAGGACTGAGGCTGTAGACCCAGGACTGAGGCTGTAGACCAGGACTGAGGCTGTAGACCCAGGACTGAGGCTGTAGACCCAGGACTGAGGCTGTAGACCCAGGACTGAGGCTGTAGACCCAGGACTGAGGCTGTAGACCCAGGACTGAGGCTGTAGACCCAGGACTGAGGCTGTAGACCAAGTCTGAGGCTGTAGACCCAGGACTGAGGCTGTAGACCCAGGACTGAGGCTGTAGACCCAGGACTGAGGCTGTAGACCCAGGACTGAGGCTGTAGACCAAGGACTGAGGCTGTAGACCAAGGACTGAGGCTGTAGACCCAGGACCGAGGCTGTAGACCCAGGACCGAGGCTGTAGACCAGGACTGAGGCTGTAGACCCAGGACCGAGGCTGTAGACCCAGGACTGAGGCTGTAGACCCAGGACTGAGGCTGTAGACCAAGTCTGAGGCTGTAGACCAGGACTGAGGCTGTAGACCCAGGACTGAGGCTGTAGACACAGGACCGAGACTGTAGACCCAGGACTGAGGCTGGGTCCAGCCTTCTCTCCGGGTCCAGGACTCCTCTGACAAAGAGGAGTCTCACCGGGACTTTCCTGGTTCAATAATGTTCAATAATTTTCTCATGCATGTATTTTGGGCCTCCATGACATGGGTTTTTCTAGTCTCTCTCTGGTCTCTCTCTGGTCTCTCTCTCTGGCCTCTCTCTGGTCTCTCTCTGGTCTCTCTCTAGTCTCTCTCTGTTCTCTCTCTGGTCTCTCTCTGGTCTCTCTCTCTGGTCTCTCTCTGGTCTCTCTCTGGTCTCTCTCTGGTCTCTCTCTGGTCTCTCTCTGGTCTCTCTCTGGTCTCTCTCTGGTCTCTCTCTGGTCTCTCTCTCTGGTCTCTCTCTGATCTCTCTCTGGTCTCTCTCTGGTCTCTCTCTGGTCTCTCTCTGATCTCTCTCTGGTCTCTCTCTCTGGTCTCTCTCTGGTCTCTCTCTCTGGTCTCTCTCTGGTCTCTCTCTGGTCTCTCTCTCTGGTCTCTCTCTGGTCTCTCTCTCTGGTCTCTCTCTGATCTCTCTCTGGTCTCTCTCTGGTCTCTCTTTGGTTTAAAAGGTTTGGCCCGGTTGTAGCAAGCATGGTGAGGCTCTAGTTTTAGCAGCGTACTGATAGGTAGCATTAGCATTAGCATTGACCTGTGACAGACGAGACATGTTTAGACAGAACAGTGTTGATTACTCTGTGGAGAAAACAGAGCATTATGTAATCCTTCATCTTCCTCATCAGCGCCGTTAGCTTGGCGCTGTAACAGGGACAGATATGTTGCTAAGAAGGTTGCTAAGGAAAGCTGGAGTTTTCCCCCAGAATGAATGCCTCTGATTGGTCAGTCCTTTTATGGTCATATCCGGATCTACAAAGACAACATCACAGAGAAACCATAGATTTAAGCCCAAAATAGTGATGTCACACAAACCAGACCCCCCTCAGAGACCAGGGCACCCCCCCAGAGGGAGTCTGGTTTGGGACCACAGGACTGAATCTCTGAGGTCCGTGTTAATATCCTCCATCCCTTTAATGACTGTGATGAAGATCGATGCCTCTGAATCTGAGGCCGTGGCGTCCGCCGCTCTGAGCCGCTCTGAGCCGCTCTGAGCCGCTCTGGGAACAGGACTCCCCCTGATGAGCTGGAGGGAGCTCTGGGGTCTGGGGGTCTCTGCTCAGACTGAGGCTGACATGTTGTTTATGTCGGGAGTGAAGTGCACGTCCAGCACTTGATGCCTTTTTAAAACATGTTTCTAGTCCAAACACAGATGCAACCTTTAGTTTAGACAAAAGATGTAGTTTCATTTTTCCACCACACGATGGGAGTGTTTTCTATAGTCCTGTTTATCTGTGCCACACTGAAACAGAGAGAGAGACCAGAGAGAGACCAGAGAGAGACCAGAGAGAGAGACCAGGGGGAGGGACTAGAGAGAGAGAGACCAGAGAGAGACCAGAGAGAGACCAGAGAGAGAGACCAGAGAGAGACTAGAGAGAGAGACCAGGGGGAGGGACTAGAGAGAGAGAGACCAGGGGGAGGGACTAGAGAGAGAGAGACCAGGGGGAGGGACCAGAGAGAGAGACCAGAGAGAGACCAGAGAGAGAGACCAGAGAGAGACCAGAGAGAGAGACCAGAGAGAGACCAGAGAGAGAGACCAGAGAGAGACCAGATAGAGAGACCAGAGAGAGAGACCAGAGAGAGACCAGAGAGAGAGACCAGAGAGAGAGACCAGAGAGAGAGACCAGAGAGAGACCAGAGAGAGACTAGAGAGAGACCAGAGAGAGAGAGACCAGAGAGAGACCAGAGAGAGAGACCAGAGAGAGAGACCAGGGGGAGGGACCAGAGAGAGAGACCAGAGAGAGACCAGAGAGAGAGACCAGAGAGAGAGACCAGAGAGAGAGACCAGAGAGAGAGACCAGAGAGAGAGACCAGAGAGAGAGACCAGAAAGAGACCAGAGAGAGACCAGAGAGAGAGAGACCAGAGAGAGAGACCAGAGAGAGACCAGCGAGAGACTAGAGAGAGAGACCAGAGAGAGAGAGACCAGAGAGAGACCAGAGAGAGACCAGAGAGAGAGACCAGAGAGAGAGACCAGAGAGAGACCAGAGAGAGAGACCAGAGAGAGAGACCAGAGAGAGAGAGACCAGAGAGAGACCAGAGAGAGAGACCAGAGAGAGAGACCAGAGAGAGAGAGACCAGAGAGAGACCAGAGAGAGAGACCAGAGAGAGAGACCAGAGAGAGAGACCAGAGAGAGACTAGAGAGAGACCAGAGAGAGACCAGAGAGAGAGACCAGAGAGAGAGACCAGAGAGAGAGAGACCAGAGAGAGAGACCAGAGAGAGAGAGACCAGAGAGAGACTAGAGAGAAACTAGAAAGACAGAGACCAGGGGGAGAGACTAGAGAGAGAGTAGAGAGAGACCAGAGAGAGACTAGAGAGACACCAGAGAGAGACCAGAGAGAGACCAGGGGGAGGGACTAGAGAGAGACCAGAGAGAGACCAGAGAGAGACTAGAGAGACACCAGAGAGAGACCAGAGAGAGACCAGAGAGAGACCAGAGAGAGACCAGAGAGAGACCAGAGAGAGACCAGAGAGAGACTAGAGAGAGACCAGGGGGAGGGACCAGAGAGAGACCAGAGAGAGAGACCAGAGAGAGAGACCAGAAAGAGACCAGAGAGAGAGACCAGAGAGAGACCAGAGAGAGAGAGACCAGAGAGAGAGACCAGAGAGAGAGACCAGAGAGAGAGACCAGAGAGAGAGACCAGAGAGAGACCAGAGAGAGACCAGAGAGAGAGACCAGAGAGAGACTAGAGAGAGACCAGGGGGAGGGACTAGAGAGAGAGAGACCAGGGGGAGGGACCAGAGAGAGAGACCAGAGAGAGACCAGAGAGAGAGACCAGAGAGAGACCAGAGAGAGAGAGACCAGAGAGAGACCAGAGAGAGAGACCAGAGAGAGAGACCAGAGAGAGAGAGACCAGAGAGAGACCAGAGAGAGAGACCAGAGAGAGATACCAGAGAGAGAGACCAGAGAGAGAGACCAGAGAGAGACTAGAGAGAGACCAGAGAGAGACCAGAGAGAGAGACCAGAGAGAGAGACCGGAGAGAGAGAGACCAGAGAGAGAGACCAGAGAGAGAGACCAGAGAGAGAGAGACCAGAGAGAGACTAGAGAGAAACTAGAAAGACAGAGACCAGGGGGAGAGACTAGAGAGAGAGTAGAGAGAGACCAGAGAGAGACTAGAGAGACACCAGAGAGAGACCAGAGAGAGACCAGGGGGAGGGACTAGAGAGAGACTAGAGAGACACCAGAGAGAGACCAGAGAGAGACCAGAGAGAGACTAGAGAGAGAGAGACCAGGGGGACAGAGACCAGGGGGAGAGACTAGAGAGAGAGTAGAGAGAGACCAGAGAGAGACTAGAGAGACACCAGAGAGAGACCAGAGAGAGACCAGGGGGAGGGACTAGAGAGAGACCAGAGAGAGACCAGAGAGAGACTAGAGAGACACCAGAGAGAGACTAGAGAGAGACCAGAGAGAGACCAGAGAGAGACTAGAGAGACACCAGAGAGAGACCAGAGAGAGACCAGGGGGAGGGACTAGAGAGACAAAAGAGAGAGACCAGAGAGAGACCAGAGAGAGACCAGAGAGAGACTAGAGAGAGAGAGAGACCAGGGGGACAGAGACCAGGGGGAGAGACTAGAGAGAGACCAGAGAGAGACCAGGGGGAGGGACTAGAGAGACACCAGAGAGAGACCAGAGAGAGACCAGAGAGAGACCAGAGAGAGACTAGAGAGAGAGAGAGACCAGGGGGACAGAGACCAGGGGGAGAGAGTAGAGAGAGACCAGAGAGAGAGACCAGAGTTGTTTATAAGTTGTTTCTAATGAAAGGAAGACGGCATGTTATGGTCTGGTTCGTTCTGTTTGGACAAAACTAAAAAACTCTAAAAGTTGCTGCCTGTTGAACCTAATGCTGTGGCACCTCCTTGTGTGGGGGAGGCGTAGGAGGTGTGAGGGAGGGTGAGGGAGGGTGAGGGAGGGTGAGGGAGGGTGAGGGAGGGTGAGGGGGGGGTGAGGGGGCGGGGGTTGTCTGCTGCAGAGCATTCCTCACTCGGACAGTGACTCTGACCAGCTGGCTCCTGGCAGCTTACACCGTACTTATGAGAGATGGGAGCGAGGGAGGACTGAGAGCTGGGCAGGACCAGGAGGAGGCGAGGAGGAGAGGAGCGAGAGCTGGGCAGGACCAGGAGGAGGCGAGGAGGGGAGGAGCGAGAGCTGGGCAGGACCAGGAGGAGGGGAGGAGGTGAGGAGCGAGAGCTGGGCAGGACCAGGAGGAGGGGAGGAGGGGAGGAGCGAGAGCTGGGCAGGACCAGGAGGAGGGGAGGAGCGAGAGCTGGGCAGGACCAGGAGGAGGGGAGGAGGGGAGGAGCGAGAGCTGGGCAGGACCAGGAGGAGGGGAGGAGGGGAGGGGCAAGAGCTGGGCAGGACCAGGAGGAGGGGAGGAGGGGAGGAGCGAGAGCTGGGCAGAACCAGGAGGAGGTGATGAGGAGAGGAGTGAGAGCTGGGCAGTATCAGGAGGAGGGAGGAGGGGAGGGGCAAGAGCTGGGCAGGACCAGGAGGAGGCGAGGAGGGGAGGAGCGAGAGCTGGGCAGGACCAGGAGGAGGCGAGGAGGGGAGGAGCGAGAGCTGGGCAGGACCAGGAGGAGGCGAGGAGGGGAGGATTGAAGAAGGAGTAGAGGAGAGGAGTGAAGGAGGAGTGGAGGAGAGGAGTGAAGAAGGAGTGGAGGAGAGGAGTGAAGGAGGAGTGGAGGAGAGGAGGAGGGCACCACCACTGCGCCTGGAGCCCAGAAGTCAGTGTGTGTTTGTGGAGACTGTCGGTCAGAGATGTTTGGAGGGTGGATCGTGCTGTGGATCTGTGGATGTGCTGCGTTCTGGAGCTCAGGTTTGGATTCAGTCTGAGAAGAGTGAGACCAGAGTGAGACCAGAGAGAGACCAGAGAGAGACCAGAGAGAGACCAGAGAAAGACCAGAGAGAGAGACCCGAGAGAGACCAGCGAGAGACCAGAGAGAGACCAGAGAGAGAGACCAGAGAGAGACCAGAGAGAGACCAGAGAGAGACCAGAGAGAGACCAGAGAGAGACCAGAGAGAGAGACCAGAGAGAGACCAGAGAGAGACCAGAGAGAGACCAGAGAGAGAGACCAGAGAGAGACCAGAGAGAGACCAGAGAGAGACCAGAGAGAGACCAGAGAGAGAGACCAGAGAGAGACCAGAGAGAGACCAGAGAGAGACCAGAGAGAGACCAGAGAGAGAGACCAGAGAGAGAGACCAGAGAGAGACCAGAGAGAGACCAGAGAGAGACCAGAGAGAGACCAGAGAGAGAGACCAGAGAGAGACCAGAGAGAGACCAGAGAGAGAGACCAGAGAGAGACCAGAGAGAGACCAAGAGAGAGAGAGACCAGAGAGAGACCAGAGAGAGAGACCAGAGAGAGAGACCAGAGAGAGAGACCAGAGAGAGAGACCAGAGAGAGAGACCAGAGAGAGAGACCAGAGAGAGACCAGAGAGAGAGACCAGAGAGAGACCAGAGAGAGACCAGAGAGAGACCAGAGAGAGACCAGAGAGAGACCAGAGAGAGACCAGAGAGAGACCAGAGAGAGAGACCACATATCTTTGTCTCATTAGGAGCATTTTGTTTACTAAAAAATAGCAGTGAATCACTATTGGACTATTTAGGCTGAGAACGGTCTGGGGAGAGGCTGGAGGTGGGGGAGGCGCAGGGAGGAGGAGGTGCAGGGAGGAGGAGGTGCAGGGAGGAGGAGGTGCAGAGAGGAGGAGGTGCAGAGAGGAGGAGGCTCAGGACTCCTCTGTATGAAAGCAACAGGTTTAACTTGTCTGTGTCCCAGATCAAAGTGAAAACAGTGACTTATTTAAAGCGAGGGACGAGTGACTTGAATTTCGGTGTCTGAGCTTTAATTCTATTTGACGGCTACTGCCAGGACCTCAGACCCAGACTCAGACCCAAACCCAGACCCAGACCTGACGAGGTTTGTTTAATTTGGGATCTCTGTAATCCGTCTGTGGGGTTTATTGCATTACTTTGTCCCGTTCACCTCAGAGTTAATAAGGAGCCATTTCCGAGCTCAGAGGAAGCAGGTGCATCTGGTTTGTCCTGATGCTGTCCCTGTGCTCCCTGTCCCTGTGCTCTGTCTGCTCTGTGTCCCTGTGCTCCGTCTGCTCCCTGTGCTCCTTGTCCCTGTGCTCTGTCTGCTCTGTGTCCCTGTGCACTGGCTTCCTGTGGCTCAGAGAATAGACTTTAAAACAGCTCTGCTTGTTACAAGTCTCTCCATGGCCTCGCACCAAAATATATTAGTGACATGTTAGTCCCATATGAACCAGCCCGGACTCTGAGGAGCACAGGGACTGGACTCCTGCTGGGACTCTGAGGAGCACAGGGACTGGACTCCTGCTGGGACTCTGAGGAGCACAGGGACTGGACTCCTGTGGACTGGACTCCTGCTGGGACTCTGAGGAGCACAGGGACTGGACTCCTGTTAGTGCCCAGAGTCAGAACTAAACATGGGGAGGCTTCTTTTCAGATTCCTTCCATCCATCCATGTTCTACCCTTTTATCCATTTCTGGGTCAGGGGGGTGGCAGTCAGAGATGCCACCCAAGTCTCATAGCACCAGCCCCTCACTGACCCTCTGCAGGTGGTGAGTCCACAGGAGGCTGCTCTCTGACTGTGAGCATAGCCTTGATCTTTCAGTGGGGGCTTTGGGCAAAGTGGGGTTAAGTGTCTTGCCCAAGGACACAACGGTAGCCATCTGTGGGAGTCGGTGGAGAAGGTGTAGAGGTGGGAATTGAA
Organism: Knipowitschia caucasica; assembly: GCA_964034765.1. Taxonomy (NCBI): domain Eukaryota; kingdom Metazoa; phylum Chordata; class Actinopteri; order Gobiiformes; family Gobiidae; genus Knipowitschia; species Knipowitschia caucasica. The sequence goes on from OZ035831.1 coordinate 43,951,204, forward strand.
CCCACAACCTTCAGGCCTGAAGGCCAATGCTCTACCAACTGAGCTACTGTCGCCCCCAACTTTTCAGATTCATGCTGCTAAAATCTGGAACAGTCTTCCTGAAGATGTGAGACAGGCCTCCTCTCTGACAATGTTTAAAACCAGGTTAAAGACAGTTCTGTTACCTGTGCATACTAACATGTGTGTCAGATGGTCTGTGGTTCAGTCCTGATGACCCATGTGACCATCAGAGGAAAACACAGTAATGACATCATCTATGAAACATCTGAGAACTGACACTAGCTCGACAGAGGCGGAGGAGGACTTACTAGCAGCAGTAGCAGTAGCAGTAGCAGTAGCAGTAGTAGTAGTAGTAGTAGCAGTAGCAGTAGCAGTAGCAGTAGCAGTAGTAGTAGTAGTAGTAGTAGCAGTAGTAGTAGTAGTAGCAGTAGTAGTAGTAGTAGTAGCAGTAGTAGCAGTAGCAGTAGTAGTAATAGTAGCAGTAGTAGTAGTAGTAGCAGTAGTAGTAGTAGTAGTAGTAGTAGCAGTAGCAGTAGTAGTAGTAGTAGTAGCAGTAGTAGTAGTAGTAGCAGTAGTAGCAGTAGTAGTAGTAGTAGTAGTAGCAGTAGTAGTAGTAGTAGCAGTAGTAGTAATAGTAGCAGTAGTAGTAGTAGTAGCAGTAGTAGTAGTAGTAGTAGTAGTAGCAGTAGTAGCAGTAGCAGTAGTAGTAGTAGTAGTAGCAGTAGTAGCAGTAGCAGCAGTAGTAGTAGTAGTAGCAGTAGTAGTAGTAGTAGTGGTAGTAGTAGTGATAGTAGTAGTAGTAGTATTTGTAGTCAACCTGCCCCCCCCCTCAGACCCCCCCTCAGACTGACCCCCCCCCTCAGACTGACCCCCCCCCCCCTCAAACTGACCCCCCCCCCTCAGACTGACCCCCCCCTCAGACTGACCCCCCCCCCTCAGACTGACCCCCCCCCTCAGACTGACCCCCCCCCTCAGACCCCCCCCCCCCCCCTCAGACTGACCCCCCCCCTCAGACTGACCCCCCCCCTCAGACTGACCCCCCCCCTCAGACTGACCCCCCTCCTCAGACTGACCCCCCCCTCAGACTGACCCCCCCCCTCAGACCCCCCCCTCAGACTGACCCCCCTCTCTCCTGTGTCCAGGCGTCCAGTGCGAGGTGGACATAAACGAGTGTGACAGTTCGCCGTGTCAGAACCAGGCCTCCTGCGAAGACGACGTGGCCTCGTATAGATGCCACTGCCCCGCCCCGTCTGCCCCGGGGCAGGACCCGTGGGGCGGCCAGGACTGTGGCGTGCGGCTCATCGGCTGCCACTCCCACCAGTGCCAGAACCAGGCCTCTTGCTCGCCCTCGCTGTCCCAGGACGGCGCCCACACCTACAGCTGCCTGTGCCGCCCGGGCTGGAGCGGCGAGCTCTGCAACACCTCCACCACCTTCTCCTTCCGCTCCCAGGGCTACGTGCTCATGACCACGCCCGGGGTCAGCAACAAGAGCAAACACGGTGAGATGCGCGGCGAGATGCGCGGCGAGATGCACGTGCAGCTGCGCTTCAGGACCACCCTCCCCGACATGGTGCTGTTCTTCCGTGGCTCTGTGGAAAACTACATTATCCTGGAGGTGGTGGGAGGGCAGCTGCGGGCCAAGGTGAAGGCTGGGAAAGTGTTCCAGGCGTCTTTCTCCGTACCAGTGACCGACGGGGAGTGGAGGGAGGTCAGCGTGACCATGGAGGACAAGATGGTCATGACCATGAAGGGGCCGGGCTGCGAGGACGGCTGCAAAGTAGCTTCAAACGCGTTCCTCCAGCCCGCTCTGTTCAAGCAGATGTACATCGGAGGAGGCCCCGCCCAGTTCCTGTCCCGGACCAGCAGTGGGCGGGGCTTCGTGGGCTGCATGGAGGACCTGTACGTGGACCATAAACCACTGCTGCCCCAGGACCTGCTGCGAGAGGAGAGCCGGGCCCTGGAACTGGGCTGCACCAAAGAAGAGTGGTGTGAGGGGGAGGCCTGCGGGGGCCGCGGGGAGTGTGTGGACCTCTGGGTGAGGGCCGGCTGCAACTGCACACGGCCCTACTATGGAGAGAGCTGCGAGAGAGGTACACACACACACACAGACACACAACAGACACACAACACACACACGGCCCTACTATGGAGAGAGCTGCGAGAGAGGTACACACACACACAGACACACAACAGACACACAACACACACACCAGGAATTCTGTGATGTTATGTAACAACAGCAACATCTCTGATGATGAAGGACTGAGGCTGTAGACCCAGGACTGAGGCTGTAGACCCAGGACTGAGGCTGTAGACCCAGGACTGAGGCTGTAGACCCAGGACTGAGGCTGTAGACCCAGGACTGAGGCTGTAGACCCACGACTGAGGCTGTAGACCCAGTACTGAGGCTGTAGACCCAGGACTGAGGCTGTAGACCCAGAACTGAGGCTGTAGACCCAGGACTGAGGCTGTAGACCCAGAACTGAGGCTGTAGACCCAGAACTGAGGCTGTAGACCCAGGACTGAGGCTGTAGACCCAGAACTGAGGCTGTAGACCCAGAACTGAGGCTGTAGACCCAGGACTGAGGCTGTAGACCCAGGACTGAGGCTGTAGACCCAGGACTGAGGCTGTTCCCACACTGACCTCTGACCTCTGACCTCTGACTGGGACCATGTGGGAGCAGGTCTCGGTCTGTGACTCTCAGGACTCTGCTCCTGTTTGGATTCTGTAATTACTTTCCTCCTTTTCTCGAGTCAAAAACATGTCCGACCCTCAGCTCCGCCCAGAACCAGGACCAACACTGCAGAAAGTGATGAAAAATAAAACATTTCTCAAATTTGGCAAAAAATGATTTAATTTGACACATTTTGACTGAGCCTTAAAACCAGATTCTCCAACGGGACAAAGCAAAAGGATCTGGTTTTAAAAAGATACAGAAATGTGTGGAACGAGGAAATAAAGTTTCTTACAAACAAATGACTTTGTCTCGTTGGAGAATCTGGTCTGAGCAGGATGTACCAGGACCACATGGTCACACACACATGGTCACACACACATGGTCACACACACATGGTCACACACACATGGTCACACACACATGGTCACACACACATGGTCACACACACATGGTCACACACACATGGAAACACACACATGGTCACACACACATGGTCACACACACATGGTAACACACACATGGTCACACACACATGGTCACACACACATGGTAACACACACATGGTCACACACACATGGTCACACACACATGGAAACACACACATGGTCACACACACATGGTCACACACACATGGTAACACACACATGGTCACACACACATCAATCAATCAAATTTTATTTATAAAGCGCTTTTCATACATAAGATGCAACACAAAGTGCTTTACAGATTGGTTAAAAACAATCCTGCCGACCCAAGACCCCTCCCCCAGACCACCCAACAGACCCCCCCCAAACCACAGACAAACACACACACACGCGCTCATGAACACTCATACACACACACACACACACACACACACACACACACACACACACACACCAGTAAAACAATAAAAACATGATGAGAGACTTGGCAGGGTTCAGATGCAACCAGCTGAAAAAGCGTCATCCAAGGAGCCGTCTGCACCAGGAGCAGAGAGCCGCCCGTAGCCACAGGGGACGACTCAGGACCCAGAGGAGACATGAAACCGAGGCCCCAGGCCCCCACCAGGTCCAAGAGTCCGACCCTCGCAGCCACACCGACCACTGCTCCCAGTGCAGAGGGCTTCTCCAGAGGAAACACTGGGTACACTAAAAACAATACAATAAGTAAAACACTAAAATGTGAGACTAAAAGGAACACACAATACATGAATAATAGCAATAGCAATATAATAAATAATAAATAATAAAAGATAAATAGAATGGAATAATAAAAACTAATCAAAAGCTACTCTAAAAAGGTGCGTCTTGAGCCTGGCTTTAAAAATATGAACGTTCTCTGCGGCCCTGAGCTCCTCCGGCAGACTGTTCCAGAGACGGGGGCCGTAGTGCTGGAAAGATGCCTCGCCGTGAGTGTGTGTCCTGACTTTGGGGATGGTTAGGAGTCTGCTGCCGGAGGAGCGCAGGGGCCGGGAAGGTTCATAGGATAAAAGCAAATCTGAAAGATAAGAAGGCCCAAGACCATTAAGACATTTAAAAACCATTAAAAGAACCTTAAAATCGATTCTGAAACACACGGGGAGCCAATGCAGTGATTTTAAAACCGGTGTAATGTGGTCCCGCCCCCTGGTCTTAGTCAGGACACGCCCCCTGGTCTTAGTCAGGACACGCCCCCTGGTCTTAGTCAGGACACGCCCCCTGGTCTTAGTCAGGACACGCCCCCTGGTCTTAGTCAGGACACGCCCCCTGGTCTTAGTCAGGACACGTGCGGCCGAGTTTTGGAGTAATTGAAGACTTGCAATGTTCTTTTTGGGAAGACCAGAGAGCAGGGCATTACAGTAGTCAATGCGACTGGTTATAAAAGCATGCATCAGCGTCTCCGTGTTGCCCCGAGAGAGAATGGGGCGGACTCTGGCGATGTTCTTTAGATGATAAAAACCTATTTTTGTGATACTCTTGATGTGAGGAATAAAAGTCAGCTCAGAGTCAAAGATTACGCCCAGATTTTTCACTTGTGATGATGGATTAAAAGAGTGTGATAGGAGTTTTGATAAAAGTTTCTCTCTCTGGGCCTCAGGACCGATGACTAAAACCTCAGTTTTGTCCTGGTTAAGCTGGAGAAAGTTTTCTGCCATCCAGGATTTCAGGTCTAAAATGCAGTTAAAAAGAGCATCCATTGGCCTGGTGTCATCAGGAGACATGGAGATGTACAGCTGTGTATCATCTGCATAACTGTGGAAGTTAATTCCATGTCTCCTGACGACACCGCCAAGAGGGAGCATGTACAGGTTAAAATGGACTGGACCTAAAATGGAACCCTGGGGCACACCACATGTGATTTTATGGACCTGAGAGGAGCAGGTATCCAAACTTACCATGAAGGATCTGTCTGTTAAATAAGAAGTGAACCATTTGTGGACAGCACCAGAGAGGCCGAGGTGTTGTAGGCGTGATAAAAGAATTGTGTGGTCTACTGTATCAAAGGCAGCGCTAAGATCCAGTAGAACCAACACAGTCACCTTTTTGAAATCATAACTTAGTCTAAGATCGTTTAAAATCTTTAAAAGAGCAGTCTCTGTGCTGTGGTTCACCCTAAAACCTGATTGAAATTTCTCTAAAATTTGCTGCTGATCTAAAAAGGCATTGAGCTGGGTAAAAACAAGTTTTTCTAAAATTTTGCTTAAAAATGGTAAGTTGGATACCGGTCTGTAGTTGTGTGTATGGTCACACACACGTGGTAACACACACATGGTCACACACACATGGTAACACACACATGGTCACACACACATGGTAACACACACATGGTCACACACACATGGTCACACACACATGGTCACACACACATGGTAACACACACATGGTCACACACACATGGTAACACACACATGGTAACACACACATGGTCACACACACATGGTCACACACACATGGTAACACACACATGGTCACACACACATGGTAACACACACATGGTCACACACACATGGTCACACACACATGGTAACACACACATGGTCACACACACATGGTCACACACACATGGTCACACACACATGGAAACACACACATGGTCTCACACACACATGGTCACACACACATGGAAACACACACATGGTCACACACACATGGTCACACACACATGGAAACACACACATGGTAACACACAGATGGTCACACACACATGGTCACACACACATGGTAACACACACATGGTAACACACAGATGGTCACACACACATGGTCACACAGACATGGTAACACACACATGGTCACACACACATGGTTACACACACATGGTCACACACACATGGTCACACACACATGGTCACACACACATGGAAACACACACATGGTCACACACACATGGTCACACACACATGGTCACACACACATGGTAACACACACATGGTAACACACACATGGTCACACACACATGGTCACACACACACATGGTAACACACACATGGTAACACACACATGGTAACACACACATGGTCACACACACATGGTCACACACACATGGTAACACACACATGGTCACACACACATGGTCACACACACATGGTAACACACACATGGTCACACACACATGGTAACACACACATGGTAACACACACATGGTCACACACACATGGTAACACACACATGTTAACACACACATGGTCACACACACATGGTAACACACACATGGTCACACACACATGGTAACACACACATGTTAACACACACACACATGGTAACACACACATGGTCACACACACACTGGTCACACACATGTTAACACACACATGGTCACAAACACATGGTCACACACACATGGTAACACACACATGGTCACACACACACATGGTCACACACACATGGTCACACACACATGGTCACACACACATGGTAACGCACACATGTTAACACGCACATGGTCACACACACACATGGTAACACACACATGGTCACACACACATGGTCACACACACATGTTCACACACACATGGACACACACACATGGTAACACACACATGTTAACACACACATGGTCACACACACATGGACACACACACATGGTAACACACACATGTTCACACACACATGGACACACACACATGGTCACACACACACATGGTAACACACACATGGTCACACACACATGGTCACACACACATGGACACACACACATGGTAACACACACATGGTCACACACACATGGTAACACACACATGGTCACACACACATGGTAACACATGTTGTGTTTCCACAGAGTACCTGTCCTGGACGTTCGGCTCAGAAAACGCCTCCAGCTTTGCGGCGTTCACGGTCTCTGAGTTTCACGGAGAGGACTTCAGCGTGTCGTTCTTGCTGCGCTCGCTGCAGCAGAGCGGTCTGATCCTGCAGCTGCGAAGACGAGAGAAACCCTACCTTAGCGTGTTCTTAAAGGACGGCGCCGTGGCCCTGTACAGCCCCCACACCACGCTGGTGTCCGAGGCCAAGGACGTTGCCCACGGCAACAACAGCCTCATCACCGTGCAGCTGCAGCACGGGCACGTGGTGTTTCCCAACGCGGGGAACCGCCGCGCCATCGGGAACGTCACGCTGGAGGCCGGGGACGTGGCGTTTCTGGGAGGACTGCCCCCAGAGGAAACCCTGAGCCCCTGGGAAGGGCCCTTCAGAGGCTGCCTGCAGGACGTGAGGATCGACCACAGACACATCACCTCCGCAGAGGAGGCGGGAGACGGCGATTACCCGCTGGTGCTACGGGAACTCGTGCTGGACGGATGCCACAGCGACGACACCTGCAAGGTACGGACTGTGCAGGAAACGGAAGAACTATGTACTGGCTTTAGTTACAGGACAGAGACATTTACTTATTACTCAATCACAACAGTCTCTGAGGACTTTAGATGAAGATCCAGGACTGAGGCTGTAGACCCAGCCTCAGTCCTGGAGGAGGTGGAGCAGGAGGTGGAGGTGGAGGTGGAGCTGGAGGTGGAGGTAGAGGTGGAGGTGGAGGTGGAGATGGAGGTGGAGGTGGAGGTGGAGGTGGAGGTGGAGCTGGAGATGGAGGTGGAGGTGGAGGTGGAAATGGAGCTGGAGCTGGAGCTGGAGGTGGAGGTGGAGGTGGAGGTGGAGGTGAAGGTGGAGGTGGAGGTGGAGATGGAGGTGGAGGTGGAGGTGGAGATGGAGGTGGAGGTCGAAGTGGAGGTGGAGGTGGAGGTGGAGATGGAGGTGGAGGTGGAGATGGAGGTGGAGGTGGAGGTGAAGGTGGAGGTGGAGGTGGAGGAGTAGGTGGAGATGGAGGTGGAGGTGGAGATGGAGGTGGAGGTGGAGATGGAGGTGGAGGTGGAGGTGGAGATGGAGGTGGAGGTGGAGGTGGAGGTGGAGGTGGAGATGGACGTGGAGGTGGAGATGGAGGTGGAGGTGGAGGTGAAGGTGGAGGTGGCTGTAGCAGCTGCTGGAGTCAGTGCAGATTCCAATGGGATTATGGCTCAGATCATAGACCTGCCATATGTCAGCCTCGTACGCACTGAGTGAGAGATTGGATCATCGGCTTATTCACAAACACAAACACAAGTCTTTCCTTAAGAAGTAGGATGAATACACACACAATACAATGTATTCTTGTATAGCCCTAAACCACAACAGCATCATCTCAGAGACTTAACACAACCATTGAAATCACCAACACAGATCAGAGAATCAACAGTTAAGACACAGAACACATGTGTATTGGTCCATATGGAGAGAACAACGACCATGAACACATCCAGGTATGCAACAAACATAACTTCCGCGCTCCTTATAGCCAAAGTGGTTTAAGTGTCTTGCCCAAGGACACAACAACAGCAGACATCAGTGGGAGTCGCTGGAGAACCCACAACCTCCAACCTCAAAGGCCATTGCTCTACCACCTGAGCCACTGTCTTTCCTTCAAGTCAAACTGAAAAAGCCACTTAGCTGCTGTCAGAGTGGGTCCGACCTCCCTCGGACAGACTCTGATCTGTGAGTGTCCGTGATCCTAATCCTGGTCTCCATCTGTGCGTCCTCAGAGCGCTCCCTGCCTGAACGGCGGCCTCTGTGAGGTCACCTGGAACGACTTCAGGTGCACGTGTCTCACCAACTTCTGTGGACGCATCTGTGAGACCAGACTGTGGTGCAAGGACCAGCCCTGTGTCCCCGGGAGCCGCTGTGTGGACCTGCCCGACGGATACGAGTGTCAGTGCCACCTCTGTCTCTGTGTCTGTGTGTGTGTCTCTGTGTCTGTGTCTGTGTCTGTGTCTGTGTCTGTGTCTGTCTCTGTGTCTGTGTCTGTGTCTGTGTCTGTCTCTGTGTCTGTGTCTGTCTCTGTGTCTGTGTCTGTGTCTGTGTCTGTGTCTGTGTCTGTCTCTGTGTCTGTCTCTGTGTCTGTGTCTGTGTCTGTGTCTGTGTCTGTCTCTGTGTCTGTGTCTGTCTCTGTGTCTGTGTCTGTGTCTGTGTCTGTGTCTGTGTCTGTCTCTGTGTCTGTGTCTGTCTCTGTGTCTGTGTCTGTGTCTGTGTCTGTGTCTGTCTCTGTGTCTGTCTCTGTGTCTGTGTCTGTGTCTGTGTCTGTCTCTGTGTCTGTGTCTGTCTCTGTGTCTGTGTCTGTGTCTGTGTCTGTGTCTGTGTCTGTGTCTGTGTCTGTGTCTGTCTCTGTGTCTGTCTCTGTCTCTGTCTCTGTGTCTGTGTGTGTGTCTGTGTGTCTGTGTCTGTCTCTGTGTCTGTGTCTGTCTCTGTCTCTGTGTGTGTGTGTGTGTCTGTGTCTGTGTCTGTGTCTGTCTCTGTGTCTGTGTCTGTCTCTGTGTCTGTGTCTGTCTCTGTGTCTGTGTGTGTGTCTGTGTGTGTGTCTGTGTGTCTGTGTCTGTCTCTGTGTCTGTGTCTGTCTCTGTCTCTGTGTCTGTGTGTGTGTCTGTGTGTCTGTGTCTGTCTCTGTGTCTGTGTCTGTCTCTGTGTCTGTGTCTGTCTCTGTGTCTGTGTCTGTCTCTGTGTCTGTGTGTGTGTCTGTGTCTGTGTCTGTCTCTGTGTCTGTCTCTGTGTCTGTCTGTCTCTGTGTCTGTGTCTGTGTCTGTCTCTGTGTCTGTGTGTGTGTGTGTGTGTGTGTGTGTGTCTGTGTCTGTCTCTGTCTCTGTGTCTCTGTGTCTGTCTCTGTGTCTGTGTCTGTCTCTGTGTCTGTCTCTCTGTCCATCAAGGACTAGTGAATAGGAAAGGAGCCAGAACAGTGCCCTGTGGTGCTCCTGTGTTGCTCACAACAGTCCCAGACACGCTCTAACCTGACATACTGTGGCCTCACACTGAGGTAGTTGTAAATCCAGTTGGTAAAGATGGATCAACTCCAATCTTCTCCAGTTTCTCCCTCAGTAAGAGAGGTTGGATGGTGTTAAATGCACTGGAGAAGTGGAAGAACATCAGCCTCACATAACCTCCTGGGCCATCCAGGAAGGACAGGGATCGATGGAGCATGTAGAGAACCGTGTCATCCACTCCCATGTTCTCCCGATAGGCAAACTGCAGGGGGTCAAGAGCCTGCTCCACCTGTGGCCTGAGCAGTCGGAGAACTAGCCTCTCAAAAATCTTCATTCTGACGGATGTTAGTGCCACTGGTCTGTAGACCTTGCATCCTGTCGGCCTCGTTGCCTTGGGGACGGGTACCAGGCAGGAGGTTTTCCAACGGACAGGGACACATCCAGTCTGAAGACTCTTGTTAAAGATGGAATGGAGAGGCTCAGCTAACTCCGCTGCACATTCCTTCAGGAGCCTTGGCGTTATCCCATCAGGCCCGGCAGACTTCCTCCCCTGGAGCTTCTTTAGCTCCACGCGGACATCCTCCAGAAGGATGCAGCAGCAGAGGTGGTGTAGCCGCGGGGAGGAGCAGGACAGGTCACAGCAGAGGTGGTGTAGCCGCCGGGAGGAGCAGGACTGGTCACAGCAGAGGTGGTGTAGCCGCCGGGAGGAGCAGGACAGGTCAGAGCAGAGGTGGTGGAGCCTCCAGGAGGAGCAGGACAGGTCAGAGCAGAGGTGGTGGAGCCTCCAGGAGGAGCAGGACAGGTCAGAGCAGAGGTGGTGTAGCCTCGGGGAGGAGCAGGACAGGTCACAGCAGAGGTGGTGTAGCCGTTGAGAGGAGCAGGACAGGTCACAGCAGAGGTGGTGTAGCCGTTGAGAGGAGCAGGACTGGTCACAGCAGAGGTGGTGAAGCCGTTGAGAGGAGCAGGACTGGTCACAGCAGAGGTGGTGTAGCCGTTGAGAGGAGCAGGACCGGTCACAGTAGATGTGGTGTAGCCGCCGGGAGGAGCAGGACTGGTCACAGCAGAGGTGGTGTAGCCGCCGGGAGGAGCAGGACTGGTCACAGCAGAGGTGGTGTAGCCGCCGGGAGGAGCAGGACTGGTCACAGCAGAGGTGGTGTAGCCGCCGGGAGGAGCAGGACTGGTCACAGCAGAGGTGGTGTAGCCGCCGGGAGGAGCAGGACAGGTCACAGCAGAGGTGGTGTAGCCGCCGGGAGGAGCAGGACAGGTCAGAGCAGAGGTGGTGGAGCCTCCAGGAGGAGCAGGACAGGTCAGAGCAGAGGTGGTGGAGCCTCCGGGAGGAGCAGGACAGGTCAGAGCAGAATCAGCGTGGACAGGGGAAGAGTCGAACCGGTTGTAAAAGTGGTTAAACTCATGGGCGTTCGCGGCCGCCTCACTGCCCTTCACTTTGTATCCAGTAATGGCCCTCTTCTTTAATCTTCTTTAATCTTTATTTCATTTATATACCGCCTTTTCACTGCACATCGGAGTCTTTACTATTGTTATTTTTGGGAGCGGGGCCAGTACAGGAGGCACATGCCAGACCTATTGTACATATTTTTAGTGGTAGGGGAAACCGGACCCAGAGGAAACCTACGCAGACACGGGGAGAACATGCAAACTCCAATCAGAAAGGCCCTGGTCCGGCCGGGATTCGAACCCAGGACCTTCTTGCTGAGAGGCGAGAGTGCTATCCACTCAGCCACCGTGCCGCCCTCATGCCCTTCCACACTTCACGGGTGTTGTTATTCTGCAGTTTCTCCTCCAGACCATTCTTGTACTTCCTCCTTGCCTGTCTCAATGTCCTCTTCAGGTCGTGTTGGACAGTTCTCACTTGTTCCTTGTCACCTGGTCCCTGTCACCTGGTCCCTGTCACCTGGTCCCTGTCACCTGGTCCCTGTCACCTGGTCCCTGTCACCTGGTCCCTGTCACCTGGTCCCTGTCACCTGATCCCTGTCACCTGCCTTAAAAGCCTGTTTCTTTAGGTTCAAAGTGTGTTTGTTGTCACTTGTGATCCAAGGTTTGTTATTTGGAAAACAGTGGACTGTTTTCTTTGGCACTGCGACATCTGTACGACATCTGTACGACATCTGTACGACATCTGTACGACATCTGTACGACATCTGTACGACATCGGTACAGAAGTGGATGTAGTCTGTAACACTGTCCACAGCCTTGTTTATGTCCTCCCCTGAGCCAAGAAGTATATTCAGTCGGTCGTCTTAAAGCAGTCCTTCAGAGCATCACTGGCCTCTGTTGTCCTGAATGATCTACAGACTATGGGCATTCTCATCACTCATTTGGCCCATATATGGGCTTTAGATGAATCAGATTGTGATCAGACTACAGTCATGGAGGTAAAGACTACAGTCATGGAGGTAAAGACTACAGTCATGGAGATAAAAACTACAGTCATGGAGGTAAAGACTACAGTCATGGAGGTAAAGACTACAGTCATGGAGGTAAAGACTACAGTCATGGAGGTAAAGACTACAGTCATGGAGGTAAAGACTACAGTCATGGAGGTAAAGACTACAGTCATGGAGGTAAAGACTACAGTCATGGAGGTAAAGACTACAGTCATGGAGGTAAAGACTACAGTCATGGAGATAAAAACTACAGTCATGGAGGTAAAAACTACAGTCATGGAGATAAAGACTACAGTCATGGAGGTAAAGACTACAGTCATGGAGGTAAAGACTACAGTCATGGAGGTAAAGACTACAGTCATGGAGGTAAAGACTACAGTCATGGAGATAAAGACAGTCCTCTGACTTATTTTGAAGTGAGTTAACATTCCCCATTTTTATCGATGGTACGAATGGTTTTTACTGGTACGTCCTTGCCTTCTTCTTAGCTCCTGCTCGACATCCTCTGAAGCGCTTCCTGATCTCCAGAGGGATCGGGTGCTTCGTCGTAGCAGAAGGAGCTCATCTCGCGAGTACTTTGTAAAATCCTGCCGGTGCATTTTTTAGAAAATATTCGCTTCTGTCCAGTTGATTTACACTTAATCTGCTTGTTTCGGACCATGCATCCTCTTTGCTCTGATCAGTGTAAAACCATTAACACTGTACTGAAATAAAAATAATCTACAGCTAGAAAAAAGTAAGAAAAAAAACGGTTGTAGAATACAATATCTTCAGACCTTCCATCCATCCATTTTCTACCCTTTGATCCATTTCTGGGTCAGGGGGGTGGCAGTCAGAGATGCCACCCAAGTCTCATAGCACCAGCCCCTCACTGACCCTCTGCAGGTGGTGAGTCCACAGGAGGACGGCTGCTCTCTGAGTGTGAGCATAGCCTTGATCTTTCAGTGGGGGCTTTGGGCAAAGTGGGGTTAAGTGTCTTGCCCAAGGACACAACGACAGCAGTCATCAGTGGGAGTCGATGGAGAAGGTGCAGAGGTGGGAATTGAACCCACGACCTTCTGGCCTTAAGGCCAATGCTCTACCAACTGAGCTACTGTCGCTGATCTGCAGACCTGCTGCTGTTTATTTATATATATAGTAAAACACATGTATATATCCATGTGTCCTTGTATATATACATACAAGGACACATGGAGGAGACAGAGAGGTGTGTGTTTGTGTGTGTGTCTTTGTGTGTGTGTCTTTGTGTGTGTGTCTGTGTGTGTGTCTGTGTGTGTGTGCGTGTGTGTGTTTGTGTGTTTGTGTTTGTGTAATCTGAATGCACTCACAGGGGGTCAGGGCGTCTCAGGTGAAGTGTGTGTGTATGTGTGTGTTCAGACTGTGATGTCGTGTTCCTGGAAAAGGTAAGAACTAATATTAGTGCGACGTGTGACGTGGCCTTTAAGCCTCAGAAGCAGCTCATATTTATCAAAGACTGTTGTGTAACTGAAGCAGTTTACGTCCGGAGAAGAGTTCACACCATAAATACACACAACAGAGACCAGAGAGAGACCGGAGAGAGACCAGAGAGAGACCGGAAAGAGACCAGAGAGAGACCAGAGAGAGACCAGAGAGAGACCAGAGAGAGACCAGAGAGAGACCAGAGAGAGACCGGAGAGAGACCAGAGAGAGACCAGAGAGAGACCAGAGAGAGACCAGAGAGAGACCAAGACTAGACCAGAGAAAGAGACTTTGGGTAGCCGCCGCCTGTCCGACTGTGACCCTAAAGAAGAGGGGCGCCATGTTTACAGTCCGGCTGTAGGCTTGTAGTTCTGACAGCAGAACTGGAATCATAGTGTGGAATCAATGAGGACTTTTCACGAGTCGAAAACAGCTTTAGAGCTCTATCTGAAGCCAACACCTCTTTCCACCTCCTTCCTCATCCATTTGGGAGATTTAAACTGTACCTTTTCTTTCTCAAAGTGCCTAACTAAAAATATAGAAACAATCACACAAGGCAATTAAATCATAAATAATTAAAGTGCATTAAAAAGTGAGAATATAAAATCCTTCAGTTGTTCCAGAAACAGAACTGTTTTTTGAACATTGTCAGAGAAGAAGTCCTCCGTGTTGTTCATAGATGTACTTTAGTTCGAGACCATGGAGAGACTTTTGCTTCTGGTTCTTGTCAAGATCGTGCTGCAGCGTTTCACTCAGTAACACAGACTTCTGTTGCAGGTTTGACTGAAGCTAGCTTCCTGGACAACTCTCTTCAGTACGCGGCTAACGGCTCTCTGCTCGGCCCGATCACCAGCATCAGTCTGGACCTGCGCACACGGGACCAGGACGGCATCCTGCTCCGCGCCGACGCCAGGAGCCAGGCCTTCTGTCTGGGCCTCCTCAACTCCACGCTGCTGGTCAAGATGGACGGTGGCTCCGGCGCCGAGCTCCTGGCCTTCACCAGTGAACAGATCATCTCTGACGGCGCATGGCACAGCGTCCAGCTCGCCATGGCCGACCCCGACATGCCCACATCTCGCTGGCGCCTCACGGTGGACGGACACCGCGCCGGCACCAGCTTCGCCAGCGCCTCAAACCTCAACTTCCTGAACTCCTCTCAGATCTGGCTGGCGGAGAAGTACACCGGCTGCCTGGGGGAGGTGCGGATTGCCGGGGTGTACCTCCCGCTCCTCAGGGTCCCTGAGGTCCCTCAACAAAGCCGCTTCCTGCGCTTGAGCGGCCACGAGCCCATCCTGGGCTGCACGGGCGCTCCGGTGTGCGACTCCCAGCCCTGTCTGAACCATGGTGTCTGCTGGGACCAGTTCAACCAGTTCAACTGCAGCTGTGCTCCAGGATGGGGGGGCACGCTGTGCGAGCAGGAGGTGGACGAGTGCGAGGGTCAGCCCTGCGTCTACGGCACGTGCACCGACCTCATGGCGGACTACAGCTGCGACTGCGAGCGCGGCTACAGCGGCAAGAACTGCGAGCACGAGTTGGACGACTGCCTCGAGTTCAGCTGCAAACACGGAGGCGTCTGTGCCGAGAGGGAGGGGGTCCACACCTGCTCCTGCCCCCCCGGCTACACCGGCAAGCGCTGCCAGTGAGTACAGTACACCCTAACACTGGTCCAGGCCTGGTTTAGTCCTGGATTAGTCCTGGTTCAGTCTTGGTTCAGTCCTGGTTAAGTCCCGGTTTAGTCCTGTTTCAGTCCTAGTTCAGTCCCGGTTCAGTCCTGTTTCAGTCCTGGTTCAGTCCCGGTTCAGTCCTAGTTCAGTCGTGTTCAGTCCTAGTTCACTCCTGGT
>OZ035831.1:43969301-43986105 GCA_964034765.1 Knipowitschia caucasica
TTATTTATGAAGCACAATTCATGCAGTGCAGCCCAAAGTGCTTCACAAGAACACAAGATCATACACATTTACAAACATTTTAAAACACATAAAACGTAATATAAAATAATAACAAAAACAATAATAATTGTTGCATAAAAATAAAAATTTCAAACTGAATTTCAGAATTAAAAACGGTATAAAAAGCTCAATATATAAAAGTCAGTCATATACACAGCTAAAAAGAACGGTTTTCAGCTTAGACTTAAATAATGCTAAAGATGAGGCCTCCCGTACATCCTCAGGAAGGCTGTTCCAGATTTTTGGGGCATACACCTGAAATGCAGCCTCTCCATGCCTAGTCCTGACTCTGGGCACCAGCAGGAGTCCAGTCCCTGTGCTCCTCAGAGTCCCAGCAGGAGGCCAGTCCCTGTGCTCCTCAGAGTCCCAGCAGGAGGCCAGTCCCTGTGCTCCTCAGAGTCCACAGCAGGAGTCCAGTCCCTGTGCTCCTCAGAGTCCCAGCAGGAGTCCAGTCCCTGTGCTCCTCAGAGTCCCAGCAGGAGTCCATCCATCCATCCATTTTCTTCCGCTTTATCCGTTGCCGGGTCGCGGGGGCAGCAGTCTAAGCAGAGACGCCCAGACTTCCCTATCCACACACACCACCTCCAGCTCGTCCGGGGGGACCCCAAGGCGTTCCCAGGCCAGCTGAGAGACATAGTTCCTCCAGCGTGTCCTGGGTCTTCCGCGGGGCCTCCTCCCGGTGGGGCGTGCCCGGAACACCTCCCCAGGGAGGCGTCCAGGAGGCATCCGGAACAGATGCCCGAGCCACCTCAACTGGTTCCTCTCGACGTGGAGAAGCAGCGGCTCTACTCCGAGCTCCTCCCATGTGACCGAGCTCCTCACCCTATCTCTAAGGGAGCGCCCAGCCACTCTGCGGAGGAAGCTCATTTCGACCGCTTGTATCCGCGATCTCGTTCTTTCGGTCATTACCCAAAGCTCATGACCACAGGTGAGGGAGGGAACGAAGATTGACCGGTAAATCGAGAGCTTTGCCTTTCGGCTCAGCTCCCTCTTTACCACAACGGTCCGATACAGCTCTGACTGCAGACGCTGCTCCCTCTTTACCACAACGGTCCGATACAGCTCTAACTGCAGACGCTGCTCCCTCTTCACCACAACGGTCCGATACAGAGACCGCATCACTGCGCACGCTGCACCGATCCGCCTGTCAATTGTGTGGGCTCACCACCTGCAGAGGGGTCTGTGGTGGCGAGGTGCAGAGAGGACTGGGCAGCAGTCGAAGGCGGAGACCTCGACGACCCAGTCCACACACCCAACATCTGGCTCATGGGACTAACATGTCACTAATATATTTTGGTGCGAGGCCATAGAGAGACTTGTAACAAGCAGAGCTGTTTTAAAGTCTATTCTCTGAGCCACAGGAAGCCAGTGCAGAGACCTGAGGACTGGACTAATGCGGCCGTACTTCCTGGTTCTAGTCAGGACTAATGTGGTCGTACTTCCTGGTTCTAGTCAGGACTAATATGGTCGTACTTCCTGGTTCTAGTCAGGACTAATATGGTCGTGCTTCCTGGTTCTAGTCAGGACTAATATGGTCGTGCTTCCTGGTCCTAGTCAGGACTAATATGGTCGTGCTTCCTGGTTCTAGTCAGGACTAATGCGGTCGTATTTCCTGGTTCTAGTCAGGACTAATGTGGTCGTACTTCCTGGTTCTTGTCAGGACTAATGTGGTCGTACTTCCTGGTTCTAGTCAGGACTAATATGGTCGTACTTCCTGGTTCTAGTCAGGACTAATATGGTCGTACTTCCTGGTTCTAGTCAGGACTCGAGCTGCTGCATTTTGAATGTACTGCAGCTGTTTTACAGCCTGTTTGGACAGACCTGTGAGCAGGCCATTGCAGTAGTCTAACCTACTGGAGACAAATGCATGGATAAGAATCTCCATATCTGATTTAGACAACATATTTTAAATTTTTTAAATATTTTTAGATGATAGAAGGCTGCTGATGTTATAGATTTTATGTGCCTATCAAATTTAAGGTCAGAGTCCATTACTACCCCAAGATTTCTTACTTCATTTGTTGGTTTTAAGGAGAGAGACTGTATGTAACTGTTAATACTTTCTCTTTGTTTTTGTGGGCCAAAAACAATAACTTCAGTTTTATCTGGGTTAAGTTGAAGGAAATTGTTTTGCATCCACTCACTGATCGTTTGAATGCACTGGCAGAGGGAATGTATTGGTCCATATTCCCCTGCAGTAAGTGAAACATATAATTGGGTGTCATCTGCATAATTGTGATAGGACACATTGCTTCTGTGGATTAGCTGGCCTAGTGGCAGCATGTAGATATTAAATAGGAGAGGCCCCAGGATTGACCCTTGGGGCACTCCACATGTCAGTGCCATATGATCTGAAGCACAGTCTCCTATTTCTACAACATACAGTCTGTCCTGGAGGTAGGACCTACACCAATCAAGGGCAGTACCAGAAATACCCACCCACTTTTCCAGTCTCTCCAAGAAGATTTCATGATCCACCGTTTCAAATCTAATAGAACTAACACTGAAGTGTTCCTGGCATCAGTGTTCAGTCGAATACCATGAGTCACCTTTGTTAGTGCAGTCTCAGTGCTATGGGACGGTCTAAATCCAGACTGATGCACATTGAATATGTTGTTGACTAATAAAAAATCCATGAGTTGTTGATGAACAACTTTTTCAAGTATCTTTCCCACAAATGGCAGATTTGAAATTGGTCGATCATTTTGCAGTACTGTGGCATCAAGACTCTTTTCTTTATAAGAGGCCTGATGACTGCCACTTTAAGAGCCGCAGGGAAAGTTCCTGATTGAAGGGATACATTGATTATTTCAGTGAGGACTGAGAGAAAACTGCCTACCACTAACTTAAAAAACCTAGTGGGCAAAACATCAAGGCTACAAGTTGACGTGCTCATGCTGGAAACTATATTCTGGACTGTATTGTTGTTGACAGTAAGGAAATTAGGGAAATCATACTCTCGAGTTGGATTTAAGATTTCTGTTTGTGGGACAGACGTGATTGTGTTTTTTATTCTCTGTACCTTTTCATTGAAAAAATAAGCAAACTCGTTGCACTTAGCAGCTGTATTAAACCCTAGTGGCAACTGAGAAGGTGGATTTATTAATCTATTTACTGTTGCGAACAGTTAGAGTTCCTACTGTTCTGTTGCTGGTGATGCAACACTGACATTTCCCTCTGTGGGATAAATAAGTGAGACACCCACTAGCTCTGGGGCCTGGACCATGTGGGACCTAATGATGTGGAACCTGACCATGTGGAGAGAGAAATGCCCACAATTGGAGGCTATGGCGGGCGCTGTACAGACGCGCAGGCTGGCAGGTCCTGCTAATCTGCCTCAAAAAGTTATTCCAGCGCACAGAAATACGTCTTATCCATTACTGTTGTATTCTTTATGTTGTATTGCAACACTATGGCTGATGGTGTGCACCGTGCGCGTGTGTACACCTCCTAAAAACCAAGTATACAGCCTGGCACCGAGAAGTCAACTCATCCTGCACTCAGGTTACTCAGATTTTGGTAGCACCAAAACTTCAAAGGGGAAAAAAACCAAACCGGACCGCTGTACGGGACTCACAAACCTCCTGATCATTCTACTCCTCGCGGGAGATGTGGAAATAAATCCCGGACCTTCAATCTTGGACTTTTTTGGTACACCAGGCAACGAACAACACAGGCTCTCCCAGTTACTACCGGAGACAACGCAATGGGCAATACAGCTCATCCAACCATCACAAGCACTGTGGCCACTACTACACCTTCCATATGTTCAACCCCACACATGGCCACAATTGCAACAGTGGCCTACATTCTTTCAACCGCTCCAGCCAGTTAACATGAACCGGAGTCTATGGCCCACTTCACAGCAGCTAATGTTGCTACATCAAGTAAGCAGTGCGCACCTGTGCCCTTCCGTGGGCGTCGGGGGGCTGGGTCCTCCTGCTCCGGAGCCGGTGGTGCCTGGCGCGGGGGCCGGTGCCTGGCGCGGGGGCCGGTGCCTGGCGCGGGGGCCGGTGCCGGGCCGGGGTGTTAGGGCGGGGTGCGTGGCGCTGCTGGGTGTCTCGGTGGCGCTGCGCCCCTTGCGCGCTCCATGCCGCCACCTGGTGCGTGTGCTACTGCGCGCAGGGCCGAGGCTGATGGGCCCGTAGGGTGCGCCGAGGGGGGTCTGGGCCTGCTGGGTGGCGCACCCGCTTGCGCGTCTGTGGTCTGTGCTGCCGCGGCGCTGGGGAGTCCGGGGATCACGGAGACGCCATGGGCAGAGGCTGCGGATCTGCGGTGGACCTATCACTCGCCTAACATCTCAACAACTGGACCCAGTAAGCAAACATCTACACACGTGCCTAGACATAGAAATCCTGTATTCAAGAAGCACCGAGCAACCAATCTATTCCAGACTTTGAATCAAGCGAGGACAATATGGGACACGAAGTTTAGAAAAAAAGGACTACTATGTGGCCATCTCAATATACGTAGCATGACCCCCAAAAAAGAACAGCTGGAACACCTTCTCATGAACTCTAATATTAACCTATTGGGGCTTACTGAAACGTGGCTTACCCACTCCTCTCCAGAAGCAGTGGTGAAAATGCAAGGATATAATGCCTTTAGAAGGGATAGGACTCAGGGAAAGGGGGGTGGTGTTTTAGTTTATGTTAAAGATAGCATCAAATGTATGGAAATTATATGGCCTGCTGATATCACAATTGAATGTATCGGAATGAATGTATCACTCTCTGCAGAAATGACACTCACTGTTATATATCTGTATCGTCCACCCTCCACAAAAGTGGAGTTTTATGAGCAATTTAAGGTCCTACTAAACAGATGCAACTTTAACAAAGAGGTTATTGTTTTAGGAGACTTCAATGTTAATTGGGGAAAAAAAAGTGACAGGAAAAAACTTAAAGAGGTCACAGATCACTTTGGCCTTACACAAATTATTAATGGTCCCACAAGGATAACAAGTCTTTCAAGAACACAAATTGATCTTGTGTTTACTAATAAACCAGAAAGAATAATAAAATCACACAACTTCTTGACAGGACTTTCAGATCACAATGCAATTTTTATCTCCAGAAAGCTCTCTAAAAAACGACATAACCATAAAAGCTTAAGCCCTAATCGATTGTTTATACCAAAAAGTCAAGAACAAAATGTAGCTGTTGCATTGAATAACTTTAATTGGTCTGAAATTACTTCCTGTACAAATATTGATAAATGCTGTGACCTCATTTACTCGTCAATCAGTGATGCCGTGAGACCGTTTCAAAGAATGGGATCTCATAAAAAACAACTACATCATTTACCTTGGATCAACAGGGACTGCAAACAACTTATGATTCATAGAGACAAACTTCTTAAAAAATCATTAAGGTCTGGTCTAACGACTGATAGACTAAATTTTGTTTCAATAAGAAATAGGGTTACACAGACTTTAAGAATGGCAAAAGCAAACTTCTTTATAAAGGTGATAGATGATGCCAGAGGAAACTGTAAAGTTATCTGGGATAATATTAAAAAATTGACTGGACAACCAAGAGAAAAATGTGGAAGAGAACTTGAGCTTAAATTTGATAATGAATTGGTCTGTGATCCTGTTATCCTTGCTGATAAATTAAATGAATACTTTCATAACATCACAAATGAGATTGCACAATCTTTTAGATCGCCCTGTGATCCTTTTACTAATTCATGTAAAGAAATAGGGAAACTAGGTGACCGCATACTCTCCCATAGTGCACCTGAGTTTAACATTGAAAGAGTCTTGGAAATTGATGTATTAAATATAATCTCAAAATTAAGAAATTCAAAAGCACAGGATATATTTGGAATAGATACCAATCTAGTGAAGCACTATAAACTGTGTCTGTCAAAACCCATCACACATCTAATTAATGTATCGATTACACAAGCAGCTGTTCCACTGAAGTGGAAGATGGCCAAAATTACACCTATCCATAAATCGGGTGACAAAACAGAACCCGCTAACTATCGGCCCATCAGCATTCTGCCCACCATCTCAAAGATTGCTGAAAAATGGGTGGCCAAATCTATTACAGAACATCTCAACAATGGCAAAGGCCTACACCCCATGCAATTTGGGTTTAGGTCCCAGCACTCAACAGAAACAGCTGTCTGTGTATTCGTGGAAAAGGTCAAGTCTTATCTTGACAAAAATAGTTGTGTTGCAGCCGTCTTCATTGATTTTAAACGTGCATTTGACACGATCAATCATTTAAAACTCCTGTCAAGACTGTCTGAATTTAACTTCAGCGCTCATTCAGTTCAGTGGGTGAAGTCATACCTTCTAGACCGGCAGCAGTGTGTGCAAGTAGGTGACAGTAGGTCCCCCTTTCTCCATTACAACATAGGGGTTCCTCAGGGGTCAATTTTAGGCCCCTTACTTTTCTCACTGTATGTCAATGACTTACCAAGTATCTGTAAGAATGTGGACACCATAATGTATGCTGATGACACAGTTATTTTTACAAAAGCAAGAAGTGCAGAGGAAGCAGCCCTTTGTCTGTCAACAGTTCTTGATGATCTACAGAAATGGCTACATGACTCCTATCTCTGTCTCAATGTTAAAAAAACTGTATCTATGTTCTTTTCCAAGCCAAACACAAAATTAACCCCAGCAAAGGTAAACCTGGGAGGTGTAGCATTAGAGAATGTAGAACAATTTAAGTATCTTGGTGTACTGCTAGATTCAAAATTGTCATTCCATAATCATGTAAAAAAAATAGTAAAAACCGTAAAATTAAATTTACATCATTTTAAACATATTCGAGCTTCCTTGACTGACCAAGCAGCACTAACTTTCCTACATTCCATGATACTGTCTCATATAGAATACTGTATCACGAGCTGGTCTTATGCTGGTATCTCAGCGATTAAACCAGTCGAGTCATGCTACAAAAGGGCACTTAAAATCCTTGACAAAAAACCTCTCTCTTTCCACCACTGTCAAATCTTAGATAAATACAAGTTACTAAGTTTTTCCAATTTTAAGTTATTTAAATCTACTTGCTTGATCTACAAAGTCTTGCATGATTTGGCCCCCCCACCAATGAGTGAG
The DNA here is from genome assembly GCA_964034765.1 of Knipowitschia caucasica. Taxonomy (NCBI): domain Eukaryota; kingdom Metazoa; phylum Chordata; class Actinopteri; order Gobiiformes; family Gobiidae; genus Knipowitschia; species Knipowitschia caucasica. The sequence continues at coordinate 43,976,440 of OZ035831.1, forward strand.
TTCATCAAGCAGAAATCTGTTAGTGGCGCTGCTCGCTTGACTCGAGCGACAGTCAGAGGAGACTGTGATCTCCCACTGAGAAGGACAGCCTTCTCCCAAAATGTCCTGTCAGTCCAGGGCGTAAAGGACTGGAACAGAATACCAGCATCAGTGAGGGACTGCACCAGCCTCCCCACATTTAAGCATCAGTTAAAACTGTGGCTGAGGGACTCTCAAATATGTGAGCATGTGTAACATAAGTCTTGAATAAAGAAGCAGGGGAACAACAGGGAACAGTACAGAAGGGAATAGTGTAGTAGGGAACGGTGCAGTAGGGAGTAGTGCAATAGGGAGCAGTGCAATAGGGAGCAGTGCAATAGGGAGCAGTGCAATAGGGAGCAGTGCAATAGGGAGCAGTGCAATAGGGAGCAGTGCAATAGGGAGCAGTGCAATAGGGAGCAGTGCAATAGGGAGCAGTGCAATAGGGAGCAGTGCAATAGGGAGCAGTGCAATAGGGGGCAGTGCAATAGGGAGCAGTGCAATAGGGAGCAGTGCAATAGGGAGCAGTGCAATAGGGAGCAGTGCAATAGGGAGCAGTGCAATAGGGAGCAGTGCAATAGGGAGCAGTGCAATAGGGAGCAGTGCAATAGGGAACAACAGTGCAGTAGGGAACAACAGTGCAATAGGGAACAACAGTGCAGTAGGGAACAACAGTGCAATAGGGAATAGTGCAGTAGGGAACAGTATAATAGAGAACAGTACAGTAGGGAACGGTGCATTAGGGAACAGTGCAATAGGATGTGTGAAATACAATGTCTCAAGTCTTTCTGTCAATTGTTGTTTACTGTCTCACATGTCTGTACGTGTTCAGCTGTCCTTGTACATGTCCTGTATATAGTCTTGTGTACACTGTATTTTTTTGCATGATTTGTATTGTTACATCTTGTTTGTTTTTATGTTCTTTGTTAACATCAACCTGCCAGGAGGTCTGCAGATGGAAATTAGCCTAAGGCTATAATCTGGCATATTTACATTTGTTAAATGTTCATTAATATGCATTGTACCTCCTTTAACACCCAAATAAATAAGTAAAAAAAAAAAAATACACTTCTCAATTCTGGGTTTATTTATACTTTAAATCTGGTCCGAGTCCAGGTCTGTCCTCAGTCCTGGATCAGGTCCTGGATCAGGTTTAGTTCCAGAGAACAGAGAGAAGCACATGTGGAACAGAGCTCTCCTTCTTCACGATTTACAATCTATGATAAAAACTCATCTGTGGAACAGACATTTTTACTTCAAAGCTGCAGCTCCCACAGAGAGAGGACCGTGGCCATGGCAACCACAAACTTTGCACCACACGAGTCACAACACTTCAGGACTCTCATCCACAGCAACAAGACACAAAAACAAACGATCTGAAGTTGGAAACTATTCTGAAGACTATGACATCACAGACAGACTATGACATCACAGACAGACTATGACATCACAGACAGACTATGACATCACAGACAGACTGTGACATCACAGACAGACTATGACATCACAGACAGACTATGACATCACAGACAGACTATGACATCAGAGACAGACTGTGACATCATAGACAGACTGTGACATCACAGACACAGTGTGACATCACAGACAGACTGTAACATCACAGACACAGTGTGACATCACAGACACAGTGTGACATCACAGACACAGTGTGACATCACAGACAGCAAAAGTTCAGAGTGAGATTAGAAAGAGAAAGACCAGAAATAGACCATAGAGTGAACCTCATACACAACAACCACGAAATACTCCAATGTTTAATGACAAACACACGTTACTGAGAACTGTGGGATGGAGATTTATCTAAAAATAGAGCCAGTATTGGTCCCACAGTGGAGAAATGCCAGTGTTGCAGCGCACTCACAGGACAGTAGTAAGAGCACACAACAGAGATCTGTAAATGTTTCTTAAATGTGTTTTTTCTTCCATTGTTTGTTGCAGAAAGAGGAGCAGATGGAGCGGGTGCCTTGGCTCGCCGTGACCATCCCTGTCATCACCCTCTGTGTCCTGCTCGCCGTCCTCGCCGTCTTCTTCTTGGCCATGACGGCTCGAAAGAAGCGCCAGTCTGAGGGGACCTACAGCCCCAGCTGCCAGGAGGTGGCAGGGGCCCGGCTGGAGATGGGCAGCGTGCTCAAGGTCCCACCAGAGGAGAGGCTCATATAACACTCACCTGCTTATCTGGCAACACAGCGGGACTTAGGAACCTCAGTATACACACAGACTCAGACCTCTGTGTCTCTGTATACACACAGACTCAGACCTCTGTGTCTCTGTATACACACAGACTCAGACCTCTGTCTCTGTACACACAGACTCAGACCTCTGTGTCTCTGTATACACACAGACTCAGACCTCTGTCTCTGTATACACACAGACTCAGACCTCTGTGTCTCAGTATACACACAGACTCAGACCTCTGTCTCTGTATACACACAGACTCAGTAAACATGAGGACAATATATGAGTGCCCACAGAGCTCCGTAACTTTGCCTGAGCGCTCACATTCACTGATCCAGAAACAAACACACAGAGACTATGGCGACTCTGGATCCTCTGTTCGAACATAGAGTAAAGATCTCCTCGGGGTGTGACTGCAAACACCAAGAGGTGTTTACTGTAGCCTCATTTCCACCATCCCTACCCCTTCCTTCCCCACCCCACCCAACCCTACCCTACCCCACCCAACCCTACCCTACCCCACCCTACCCTATCCCTAGGCGGATTGGGTTTAAAGACTGACCCTGACACACACTGAGGGAAACACAGGGACACGTCAGAAACAGAAAAGCCGGAAAACGATATAAAAAAGACATAACACTTTCTTCTTGAGCACAAAGACAAGAAGAAGACAAAGAAAGAAGAATCTCTTTCTGATGAACGTTTACACTGGATTGGACCTCAGAACGGGGTTTCACACTGACAAAAACATGGGTTATAACCTAAAACACTGACGCAGTGATGCCGCCTTCTCAACACAGGTCTAAACAACACGCCTCTCTTTCAGACAGTTGACACGGGTCTAAACAACACGTCTCGTTGAGGTTGTTGACCCAGGTCTAACATGCGGGTCTTCAGTGTGAGAAGTTGACTAAACCATTGTGTTATTGTAATATTGGGGAAAGTACTTCCTGTATGAACTTGTGGGAGGAGTTAAAACATTGTAAATACTTTGTTTCTTTTTCTATGTATTTATTTGAAGTTGTTAATGTTCTTTCTTTGTGTGGAATATTCTGCATTATTTATCTTCTGATGCCACTGGAAACTGCACCCAGCGCCACACGGTCATTCTGCCAAACCTCGACCAATCACAGGACAGTATCCAACCCCTCGACGAATCAGAGGACAGTAACCAACCCCTCGACCAATCAGAGGACAGTAACCATCCCCTCGACCAATCACACGACAGTATCCAACCCCTCGACCAATCACACATAAGTATCCAACCCGTCGACCAATCACCCGACCGTAACCAACCCCTCGACCAATCACACGACAGTATCCAACCCCTCGACCAATCAAACGACAGTATCCAACCCCTCGACCAATCACCCGACCGTAACCAACCCCTCGACCAATCACACGACAGTATCCAACCCCTCGACCAATCACTCGACAGTATCCAACCCCTCGACCAATCACCCGACAGTATCCAACCCCTCGACCAATCACCCGACCGTAACCAACCCCTCGACCAATCACACAACAGTATCCAACCCCTCGACCAATCACTCGACAGTATCCAACCCCTCGACCAATCACCCGACCGTAACCAACCCCTCGACCAATCACACGACAGTATCCAACCCCTCGACCAATCACCCGACCGTAACCAACCCCTCGACCAATCACACGACAGTATCCAACCCCTCGACCAATCACTCGACAGTATCCAACCTCTCGACCAATCACCCGACAGTATCCAAACCACTTGGACTTTAAGAAAAAGAAAACATATTTTGTTGATTCTTTTATAAGAAGATAAATATTTCAAAACAAGGTGCTATTTTTCTATATTTTTTTTTTCCTCAATTTAAAAACCCACACACACACACAGACAGACACACACACACGTGCACGCACGCACGCACACACACACACAGACACACACACAGACACACACACACGCACACACAGACACACACACACAGACACACACACACACACGCTTCCGTTGTTGTTGGAAACTTCAGTCCCAGCAGAGTGACCGACTCTCTTTATGTGGTGCTTCTTCTTTCAAACTGTTAAGTCTATGTGTGTACGTGTGTACGTGTGTGTGTGTGTTTGTGTGTGTGCGTGTGTGTTTGTGTGTGTGTGTATGTGTGTGTATGAAAATCATGTAAAATCATATTTTTCAGCTTTAACAGTGAACTGTTGCGGTGCCTTTGGACAAAATTCTGTGGATCTGACAACTCTGAGCTGTGTCTTTGTGCAGCTGCAGACGCAGTAGATGCTGCAGACGCAGTAGATTCTGCAGACGCAGTAGATTCTGCAGACGCTGCAGACTCAGTAGATGCTGCAGACGCAGTAGATTCTGCAGACGCTGCAGATGCTGCAGACGCAGTAGATGCTGCAGACGCAGTAGATTCTGCAGACGCTGCAGACGCAGTAGATGCTGCAGACGCAGTAGATGCTGCAGACGCAGTAGATTCTGCAGATGCTGCAGACGCAGTAGATGCTGCAGACGCAGTAGATTCTGCAGACGCTGCAGACGCAGTAGATGCTGCAGACGCAGTAGATTCTGCAGACGCTGCAGATGCTGCAGACGCAGTAGATGCTGCAGACGCAGTAGATTCTGCAGACGCAGTAGATGTTGCAGACGCAGTAGATTCTGCAGACGCTGCAGACGCAGTAGATGCTGCAGACGCAGTAGATACTGCAGACGCAGTAGATGCTACAGACGCAGTAGATTCTGCAGACGCTGCAGATGCTGCAGACGCAGTAGATGCTGCAGACGCAGTAGATGCTGCAGACGCAGTAGATGCTGCAGACGCAGTAGATGCTGCAGACGCAGTAGATGTTGCAGATGCTGCAGACGCAGTAGATGCTGCAGACGCTGCAGACGCAGTAGATGCTGCAGACGATGCAGACGTTGCAGACGCAGTAGATGCGTTGCAGACAGGTAGACCTCACACTGGACTTTGTTACTATTGACTTTAAACTATATCTTTTTGGATTTTAAGTCTGTACATTTTCTGTAGGTTTTGTAAATAGTTTTAGTTTTAATGTCACTGGATCTGTTTTTATAAAACAATAAAAAACAAAAACTACTCACTGACGACGACTGGTTTTATTAGTATAAAAGTACATGAATGTACTGTATATACTACACACTGTAGTACACACTGTAGTACACACTGTAGTACACACTGTAGTACATACTGTAGTACACACTGTAGTACATACTGTAGTACGTGTAGGCGTGACGATAATATTTAAAGTCTATATTAGTCACAACCACCTCCTCCCCAAACTATCACACTCACCTTGCCTTGTTGCCACCACCAGTGTCTAGGACCCGGGGATCCTGATCTGCCCCAGGGGCAGGTCCCTTCAGAGCACGGCCACAGCCGGGGCCTAAGCTCCAAACAATAAACAAATTAAATCCATAAAATCTCAAACACATAAAGAACTCTTGTCTCTTAAAGTCTCTCCAGGTGGAATTACCTCTATTATTTTCATTTCAGAATCCACACAATACACAAACCTCTGCACAGCTCTTCCTCTGCTGCAGCTGAAACCTACTCTTCTGTCACCTCCAGGAGTCACAGCCTGACTCTGGTGTTCTTTCCATCCTCCTCCTTCTCCTCCTCCTCCTTCTCCTCCTCCTTCTGGATCTCTACGAAGCATTCCACACCATTGACCATCCTCCTCCTCCGTCTACAATCAGAATCTCAAACCCTCTTCTTTGACTGTCATTCTTATGTTCCATCAACAGCTGTACGTCCCACACCTCCCCTGTATCCACTGGTGTTCCCCAAGGTTCGGTACCCGGCCCCCTCCTCTTCATCATTTACATGCTCCTCCTCGCCCTCATCATCTGTCACCATGGACTCCGACGACACTCAGGTCTCTATCTCCCAAAAACTACAATCCATCCATAACTCTGCCGCCTGCCCACGCCTGCTCCAGAGACCACACCCCCCCTCACTCTAGAGACCACATCACCCTTGCTCTAGAGACCACATCACCCCTGCTCTAGAGACCACATCACCCCTGCTCCAGAGACCACATCACCCCTGATCTAGAGACCAAATCACCCTTGCTCTAGAGACCACATCACCCCTGCTCCAGAGACCACATCACCCCTGCTCTAGAGACCACATCACCCCTGCTCCAGAGACCACATCACCCCTGATCTAGAGACCACATCACCCCTGCTCCAGAGACCACATCACCCCTGCTCTAGAGACCACATCACCCCCGCTCTAGAGACCACATCACCCCTGCTCTAGAGACCACATCACCCCTGCTCTAGAGACCACATCACCCCTGCTCTAGAGACCACATCACCCTTGCTCTAGAGGCCACATCACCCCTGCTCCAGAGACCAAATCACCCTTGCTCTAGAGACCACATCACCCCTGCTCCAGAGACCACATCACCCCTGCTCTAGAGACCACATCACCCCTGCTCTAGAGACCACATCACCCCTGCTCCAGAGACCAAATCACCCTTGCTCTAGAGACCACATCACCCCTGCTCCAGAGACCACATCACCCCTGCTCTAGAGACCACATCACCCCCGCTCTAGAGACCACATCACCCTTGCTCTAGAGACCACATCACCCCTGCTCCAGAGACCACATCACCCCTGCTCTAGAGACCACATCGCCCCTGCTCTAGAGACCACATCACCCCTGCTCTAGAGACCACATCACCCTTGCTCTAGAGACCACGTCACCCCTGCTCTAGAGATCACATCACCCCTGCTCCAGAGACCACATCACCCCTGCTCTAGAGACCACATCACCCCTGCTCTAGAGACCACATGACCCTTGCTCTAGAGACCACATCACCCCTGCTCTAGAGACCACATCACCCCCGCTCTAGAGACCACATCACCCCTGCTCTAGAGACCACATCACCCCTGCTCTAGAGACCACATCACCCCTGCTCTAGAGACCACATCACCCTTGCTCTAGAGACCACATCACCCCTGCTCTAGAGACCACATCACCCCTGCTCTAGAGACCACATCACCCTTGCTCTAGAGACCACATCACCCCTGCTCTAGAGACCACATCACCCCTGCTCTAGAGACCACATCACCCTTGCTCTAGAGACCACATCACCCCTGCTCTAGAGACCACATCACCCTTGCTCTAGAGACCACATCACCCCTGCTCTAGAGACCACATCACCCTTGCTCTAGAGACCACATCACCCCTCAGACCTGTCAGACCTCAGGCCTCTCAGACCCCAGACCTCAGACCTTGGATGGTGTAATACTCTCCAAAGTTGACCCAGGACCGGTCTGAGGGTTTAGTCTTTGGTCCTGAGACACACATGCTTTCCTCAGCAGTCATATTGACTGCTCTAAACCCTGCTCTTCCCTAAAAGAACATTTTTGATTTTCCTCTAAACAAGACATTTGTAAAAAAAAAAAGTGTTGTTTTTACTTTGAGAGGTTTACTGTCGGAACATGTCCAGGTAAAAACATCTGGGACAGAAGAAAAAACAAATAACTTTATTCTACTGAGAAGACACAGTGAACCTTCCAAAAATAAAAATAATAAACTATGATAATATTTATAAGAACACATTTTATTTCCGAGGCGCCTTTCGAGGAACTGAAGGATACAGAGAGGACGACTGCTGAGACCTCGGGCTCTGCACCAATTTAAACATTCTTAAGTGAGAGACTCAGGTCCAGCCTCGTTCCCTGTCTCTGCCCCCCTCCTCCCCCCTCCTCCCCCCTCTCACCCCCCTCCCTCCGCCCCCCTTCCCATTACTCCTAAATCCTTATTAGAGAAATTCCCACTTTTCCATCACTACATCACACCATGAGCCTGGGCTTCCCCGCGACACACTGACACACATTGGCACCGTGGCATACAAATAAACTGCACGCGAGTTACCCCCTCCCTCTCTCCCCCTCCTCCCCCCTCCTCCCCCGCCCTGGATGGCTGGCTGCAGTGACAGGCCTGACAGACGCGCCCTGTTCTGCGGTTGGTGCGGTGTCTGCGTGTCAGCCGTCAGCGCCATCCTCAGGTCTAATGAGGGAGAGTCTGTGCCGCGCCATTCGCCCCCGACGAGGCAGCCGAGCGACACCGAAGATCCGCACAAATGATGTGTTGACAAATGCAGATATTTCACTTTTAATTGACACTAAGAGACGGAGATGATCCGGCTGCCAGCGCTTCTGAGGAGACAAGGAGGAGACACGACGCAGGAAGCAGAGGGAGAGAAGCGCTCAGCGACAAAGAAGATGTAGAAGACGCTCCGATCCATGTTTCATATTTGTGCGTCAGCGTCGGTGGTTGAAGAGAGTAGAGCTGAGGCAGGAGGGAGGGGGGAGAGGGGGGAGGGGGGAGTGGGGAGGAGAGGGGGGAGTGGAGGGGGGAGTGGAGAGAGTAGAGCGATGACAGACTGGGTGCGAGTCCTCGGAGCGTGTTCATTTTACCGGGTGGTCCCGCGTTCCCCTGTTTGTCTTTCATTGAGGAGTCGAGACTTTGTCTCTGGGATCAAGACTCAGAAACACACAGTAAACAGTAACTATATTTATATATAATATATATATATATATATATATATATATATATATATATATATATATATATATATATATATATATATATATATATATATATATATATATATATATATATATATATATATATATATATATATATATATATATATATATATATATATGTATATATATATATGTGTATATATATATATATATATATATATATATATATATGTATATATATATATGTTATATATATATATATATATGTATATATATGTATGTATGTATGCATGACATATATACACACACACACACCTTTCTTCCTCCGCGGGCGGCTGCCCCTCTCTAAGCTCAGGTCCTGGGAGCTTGAGGGTTCTGTGCAGTATCTTTTCTGATCCTTCACATTTCTGGACCGAGATTTCCGAGGTTGTTCCAGGGATCCACTGTAACCTCCTCCAGCACCTCCTCATGTTGGGGCTTGTCCTCCCATGATGGGCCTCCTCCAGCACCTTCTCATGTAGGGGCTTGTCCTCCCATGATGGGCTCTCCTCCAGCACCTCCTCATGTAGGGGCTTGTCCTCCCATGATGGGCCTCCTCCAGCACCTCCTCATGTTGGGGCTTGTCCTCTCATGATGGGCCTCCTCCAGCACCTCCTCATGTTGGGGCTTGTCCTCCCATGATGGGCCTCCTCCAGCACCTTCTCATGTAGGGGCTTGTCCTCCCATGATGGGCTCTCCTCCAGCACCTCCTCATGAAGGGGCTTGTCCTCCCATGATGGGCCTCCTCCAGCACCTCCTCATCTTGCCACTGCCTGAGACATTCACTGAGTACATCATCCGTTTTAGCCTTCTCCATGATGTAGTTATGGAGTTTGGATGTTTGGTCCTGGACAGTAGCTCTCCTCCTGCACCTCCTCATTCACCTCCTTCTCCAT
>OZ035831.1:43986115-44031115 GCA_964034765.1 Knipowitschia caucasica
TAAATGGTTATTTTAGAGATTTACTCCAAATAGATTTTTTTTTTGATTAATATATTAAAATATATTTGAGAAATAATATATTCATTTTTATTACGCTCAAAATATATCTAAAATATATTACAGTTCTGCATTATAAATATATTATATGGTGGTATATTTAAATGTATTGAAGAAAAAATGTATTTGTTTTTAGTACAAGAAAAATACATCTAAAATACATTACAGATTAGTATTCTAAATATATTGTATGGTAGTACACTTAAATGTATTTAAGAGAATACACTAGATTTTAGTACACAGAAAATTCAATAGTGTTGAATTTACAGCTGTTAAGAGAGAAAAGGAAATATATGTAAAGTTTTTATTTTTCATTTGCACTAATACTGCAATAACCAATCAATATGTTGTTAATATGGCAAAAAAGAGACTTTGCATTTTCTTACTTTTAATCTCTTTCAATATTATTTGGCAGAGGAACAACAAACAGTTTATTCAAGGATCCAAACATCACACATTTACGTTTTAGTGACTGAGGATCAACAGCAAATACATTGCTGGTCCTTAACACTTCAGTAATAAATGTAGAAGATATCTTCAGCTATCTCTCCAAACATGATCAGTTTTACGCAGCTCTTTAACTAAAACACAGAAGCTTTCTATACCTGACAATCCATTTCAGATGTAAAATCTATTAGTGTTATTATTTCACAAAACCTTCCATCATTCAGCTGTACAACAGAGTTATTTCTCTTTTTAAGAGTTGTGTTATTATATGAATGATACAAAACCCTAGCATATGTGAAACGATCATAAAATAAACCAGAATGAATGGCCAGACCTGTAACATTTTTAATTGCCATTCTCTGTAATACAGACGTGTTTTGTCGTTTTGGACCAAATCCTCTTAAACCTGTTGAAATTCCTTTGACTTTTTTACCAAATGAAAACTACCCTGTAGTTTGGAGAAAAAGTCTTTGACATTTTCACAAGCATTTGCCATAACTGTATTGGCTTTAACTGAAAGCCCTCTCCACCTAAGGAAAGTTTTCACTATCTGAGAGGGAACATGGGTTGTCCCATTGAAACATGTGAGTATTGTTCCATGAAAAGATTCAAATAGAAATGTTGATGTAGCCCACAGAGGTCCCCAGTTAGACACACTAGCAGCTAAATGTGTTAACAAACGCACATTGAAAGAAACATTGATGGCTCCATAAAGTCTTTCCAAATCAAACACAAATTTGTGCAATGCCCGTTCTGCAACATCAATACACTTAACTGAGATTGTGTCCTGAAGAAGAATGTGCATAGCAAAAACTAATAACATCAAATGGTTACAATACTTTTTCTTTAAAATACCACTAAGAACAGGCAAGGCATAAAATAGTAAAAATGATCTCCACTCAGATGCTTTCCAGAATTTCCTTTCAGTAATTGATCTTGGTACTCTTGTGAATTCAATTGGTGGCATAATTCCACGTACTGTAGCTCTTTGTCAATGTCACTGATCTTAGAGCCGATGTACCAGTCTTCATTATGATGTTTGGTGTCTAACCATAAGCCTGTGATCTGTTTAGTGACACCCAGACAGACACTGTGTTGGTTCTCTGGAATGAAAGAATCATGTTCATGCTCTTCAGTTCCATCAGTGGAGAGGGTCCTTTCACACCCATTACAGGATTGTCAGGTGTTCCTTGCATTGCATGATTAAAATGGCTTTCTGCTGTCCTTAAAACGGGCTCAGGCCTTTGCCGGACATACGGTCCACACCCTGGGTGGAGGCAAAAGTCGCAACCATAATGACCATTGAATTGTTTTGTATTTCTCAAAAGCGGTCGGGCTATTGAATCAGAAGAGCAGATAAGTGCATGCACTCTACCTTTACGCTCTACATTTTTGCAGTCCCTCCATGTGAGCCCAACCTCTTCAAGTTCTTGAAGTTGAGACACAAAAGCCCTTAAATATGTAAACATGTTAGGTTTACTTCTTCCAAACCACAGGCATGGTGTGCATATGTTTCCCTGTCTGTCTTTAGGTGATAGTTCAATGATCTGACACTGAATTGGCCAAACTTGAATATTGTTGCTTTTAAAGACGGGTATTCCATCACAATTCCACAATATGGAAACATCGTCAGAACCAATTTGCCCATTTGTTTTCATTTTTTGATATGCTGCCCCGCACTGTATATCTGAAACAATACCAGGAATTGTTTGTATTGAGTTAATATCCGTTTTTTGGAGCACCTCAATGATTTGCTTGGAGAGACTCATTACAAGAAAAAAAGACCCAGCTTTTAAGTTCTGTTCCAAGTCTATTTCAACTTTACAAGATGAACAGAACTTTGGTGCATTGTCCCTAAGTCCCAAGTAACTCTCACAGTTATTGCAGTAAAAATGGGGCCTATATATATTCTCCAAAGTCTCCATAGGCTTTATGAAACAGAAATGAGGTGGCTGGCAGTATTCCCGGAATGTGTTGATTGAAAAGTGTGAGTAGATCTTGAAGAGCCACACCAGATAATTTATGTCGAATTACATATGACATAAGAAGGAGGAGACTTTGTCCTGTTGTTATCGAAGCACCTGGATACACAGGGTCATCTTGTTTCTGAAAAACACAAAACCAACAGACAAAATAAACTAAGTGCACTACAGTAGCATACACGTTGGTCTACAATTGGTCTTACCTGCATTGTATTTTGCCCTTGTTCCATTTGTCCATATGTGCAGTTCTCATGTTCCATTTCTTCTATAGGTCCATCAAGTACATTTTCACTTTCTTCAGTATTGTCACTTCTGAACATATCTTCTTCATTTTCATCTCCTTCAATATTGTCCCTTTCAATTTCATTCACCTCTTCCCTTTCTTCACTTCATGGTAGATTGCTGTACACATTTTGCTGAAAATAAATTAAAATAAGAAAATGTAAAGCAAACAACTGAGATGAATAAAACATAATAAACATGCAAGTTACCTGTTGAAATAACTTTCTTCTGTATTTAGTTTTTCTTGAGATTGAAGTGTCTGGATGGAGAAATTTTTTGTAGGACGATTTTGTCTTTGTCTGCAAAACATTCATCGCAATAAGAACATATCATTTAAGTCTGTCCACAGCAAGCTCTGGGCCAACTTTTTTTTTTAAATTAAATTTTACTCCATTTCTAAAATTTAAATGTTAATACACATACACATAAGCATTTTGGATATTATTAAACATATGTTGCATTCTCCCCTAAAACTAGAAATGTAATTTAGTTCTAACTATATTTTCATTTGAAAATGAATAAAGACTATGCTTAGCCAAGCAAAAAGTTCATAATATTGAAAATTAACTAGTGTAAGAGCCAAACATGTGCAATCATTGGCCTGTGGGGGCGCCTGTGTGTGTTAGGCCTGTGGGGGCGCCTGTGTGTGTTAGGCCTGTGGGGGCGCCTGTGTGTGTTAGGCCTGTGGGGGCGCCTGTGTGTTAGGTCTGTGGAGGGTAGGTCTAGCATAAATAGGCTCTCTCTAATGAGCCATGCAGGTGTGCAACCCGGTAGGGGCCAATGGTTTTTGACCGCTACTTTTATGGAGTTTTGTTGTCTTGATTTATGCATAAATAAACATTGATTCTTATTATACAATGAACATCTGTGGACTTATGCACGCTACGGTTAAAGCTGACACAATAGCCATCTGAAGCGCGTCACCATAGCGACCGGTGTTTGGGCACATCTCAGTGGCACAGGTACAGGTTGGCCACTACACAAGTCAAAAACCAGGCTATTTGGATATTGGATACTGAGAGAAAGAAGGACGAACGGCGCTGCGGAGGCGATTCTTGGAGAAGTCACCGTGAGGATGCGGAGGAGCAGTCTGCTGAAGTTGGAGCGACGCTACTGCTACATGGGAGCTAAGTCAAGCTAAAGTTCTTCAGACTGCAGCAGCATCCTGTGAATATCATGACACCCGTGCCTCCTTTGCAACGAAACTGAGGTACTGTTACGTGTGGTTGCCGTTACGTTAGTGATCGTGTGTCTACGTGCGCTTGGAACTGAACTTAAACGTTGAAATCTACTGTCGTCATGGAAACGCGCCGCGCTGTCTCGGAGGTTGCGGCTGGAACTGTTCAAGGCTCTGCTACAAAATCTCGCAGTGTAATAGACTCCAAATCACGCACCACCAGTAAACGTGAGATTAAGAGCCAAGGGACTCGCTGATAGACTGGACAGTTGCAAAGAGAAAGAAAAGGTTTGCTAAATAAGGCATCTAATGTAAAACGGACAAATTAAAAGACTAATTGAAAATTGTGAACATGATGTGGCCCAGGATGCTCTCAATGAACTGGTTCAGGTGTAAAATGAGGCTAAATGTATTCATGAATCTTTGTTAAAGTTTTTACCTGAAGAAGAACGTGATAAACATAATATTTGGTTTGAGGCCAAAAGGCTTGGGATTGATGACTGTATTACTGAGGCTAGGACTTGGGTTTTAAGTCACAGTAAGACATATAAGGAAACTAATGATGCTAAAATTCTATGTGATGTTGGGCCCAGTGACAGTGTGTCTAATATTGGTTGTTCAAGCTTGGCACATAAAAGTGTTTGTGGGGCATCTAACATATCGACTACATCATCTGCTCGTATACTGGCAAGAGCAGAACGTGCTGCACTGGAGGCAAAGGCTGCAGCCTTAAGAGAGCGCCATGTGTTGGATGAGCAGGAGGAGCAGTTGGAGAGGAGAAGGTCTGAGCTGAGGAGGAGAAAGGAACAGCTGGACATGGAGGCTGAGATAGCTTCTGTTACGGCTAGGTTAGCGGTGCTGCGAGCTGCAGAGGAAGAGTTATCAGAACTGCAGAATTATAGAATTAAAGGAACTGATCATGTTCCTTCTTTTAATCTTCTGGCAAATGAATACCAGCCTACAGCTCAGACACAAAGTATAAGAGCCACAGAAGTGGAGGCTCAGACTGTGTTCTCACAACATGCTTCTTATGGAGGTGACATTTTTAGCATTATGCAGAAACAAAATGAAATCACGGCTGCATTGGTGCAACAGCAGCTTTCTCTCTCTCTACCACAAAGAACTATTCCTACTTTTGATGGCGATCCATTACGTTTCAGATCATTCATGAAGGCATTTGAACATTTAGTGGAGAGGAAGGCTGGACAGGCTGACTGTTTGTACTTTTTAGGGCAGTTCACTCATGGTCAGTCACATGACCTGGTGCAGAGATGTCAGCATATGAATCCAGAAGAGGGTTATCTCAAGGCAAAGGGACTTCTTCAGGAACATTTTGGAGATCCATTCAAGATTACCTCTGCATATCTGAAGAAGGCATTGGAATGGCCTACAATTAAGTCAGAGGATGCCAATGCTCTCCAGGACTACTCTCTGTTTCTTCGTGGTTGCTTCAATGCAATGAAAGACCTTGCATATATGGAGGAATTAAATCTGCCACAAAATATGCGGACTATTGTTTCTAAACTTCCATTTAAGTTGAAGGAGCAATGGAGAAAAACTTAATATGGAATAATAGAAGACAGTAACAGAAAGGCTATGTTTGAGGATTTGGTCATATTCATTGAGCGTTGTGTTAAGATTCTTTCTGATCCAATATTTGGAAACATTCAGGAATCTCAGTCTTTCTCCAGAACCAGCGCTCAGTCTAGAAGTGGAGGCAATAGACATGTGTTTGCCACCACTGTGACTTCTATGGGTCAGCAGGAGAATTCTGTCAATGGTACTGGTGGAGTATGTATCTTCTGTGGTGATGGTCATTCACTTGAGGAGTGTGGGACATTCAAGGAAAAGCATCATAAGGAGAAGATTGAGTGGCTTAGGGAGGAGAGACGGTGCTTTGCATGTTTGTGTGTTGGTCACATTAGTAGGCAATGTGAGCAGAGACTGTCATGCATAGTTTGTGAACGAGTGCACCCCACTGTCCTGCACAGAACTGTAAGATGCAGTGCCACCCGGGAACCTGAGAAGGATCCCAAAACATGTGGGCATACAGGGGCCGGTGCAGGCCAGTGTGCACTCTCTATTCTCCCAGTGAAGATTAAGGCTCCAGGAGGAAAGGTTATTGAGACATATGCCTTTTTAGATCCTGGGAGCTCCGCCACTTTCTGCTCAGAACAGCTGATGCAGAAGCTGCAGTGCACGGGTAAAAGAACAGCTTTTCTCCTGCGCACTATGGGCCATGAATCCGTGGTCCCTGCCTTCTCTCTCTGTGGCCTGGAGGTATCTAGTGTGGAGAACAATGACTTTTATCCTCTTCCACAGGGTACTCACACAGAGCAAAATGCCTGTCACTGTCAATAGTTTAATAAGTTCTCAGAACTTGTCAAAGTTTCCCCACCTTTCTGAAGGGAACATCCCAAGCATAGATGCAGATGTAAACCTCCTAATAGGCACTGATGCCCCTTGGTTGATGGAACCACAGAAGGTGATTAAGAGCAAAGGAAGTGGCCCATACGCAGCCAAAACACTACTAGGATGGGTTGTTAGTGGTCCTCTGGATAACAGTTTTTAGAGTGATATTCAAAGGTGGATTGAATGCAATATGAACTGTAATGTGTATGATTTATTTGGCTCTTTGTGTGTAATGATTGTAATTGTTATGTTTTGTTATCATAATCAATTAGGGGCCGGAATGTAAGAGCCAAACATGTGCAATCATTGGCCTGTGGGGGCCCCTGTGTGTGTTAGGGCTGTGGAGGGTAGGTCTAGCATAAGGCTCTCTCTAATGAGCCATGCAGGTGTGCAACCCGGTAGGGGCCAATGGTTTTTGACCGCTACTTTTATGGAGTTTTGTTGTCTTGATTTATGCATAAATAAACATTGTTTTTTATTATACAATGAACATGTGTGGACTTATGCACGCTACGGTTAAAGCTGACACAATAGCCATCTGAAGCGCGTCACCATAGCGACCGGTGTTTGGGCACATCTCAGTGGCACAGGTACAGGTTGGCCACTACAACTAGGTTATGTATGTGTATGTATGAGAAAAAAGGGGAATATGACAGGAGCCAAATGTGATGTACAAAAGCGTAACTAGCAAAAACACATATTTTGACTTACCCTTCTCTTTTATTTTTCTAAATTTGGTTGTTCTTGGTGTATCAGCGTTTGATGTAGCAGACTGTAAATGTCTTTTCTTTTGACGAGACGCCATAATGTCAAACGATAGGCTAACTATCAGGCATCCTGATCCGCGCCTAAAATATGATTGTCCAATCAGGTGCTGCAATCATTGCAGCTCTGTACCTATCAGCCAATCAGAACAGTTGGTCTTGCTCTTGTGCATGTAGTCCTCGTTTGAAGAAAAACAGCAGCTAAAGATGACGTCCTTCAAGTTCGCAATTTTTTACCTGCACAATAAAAGCTTGAAAGTGGAGAACACAGGAATAATTCTAAAGAGTTCAGGAAGATTTAAGCAGGTAACCTCCCTGCCTGATTAAGACGACGACAATTGGATAGAACTTAAATGTGGGTCACGAAAGGAACCCAGCAGGACAGATCCTGCTAAAGTGCTGCTATTTGGAGGTAAGTTAGCTTAAGCTTTCTAAGTTCATTTTATTTCACGATGAAATATTTATGCTCCACCGGTCGTTCCTTTTAGATGTATTTCAAGAACTTGTTAGAAAAAAGAATCTTTTCCTCCTGGGTAAAAACATTTGGGCCACTGAAGACACGTGTGTAGCTGCAAATGCCGAACGGTCTGAAGAAACATCTTGTCAGGTGAGACATAGGCTATATCCACACGAAGACAAAACGCTTATAATTTCAGAAACTTTTTCTGTAAACACGGAGTTAGCTCAGTAAATGTGTGCGTCCATATGAATGTAGTCAATACGCCTGAAAACGCTGTGAAACTATGCCAGACCTGTTGGTGGCGCTGTGACGCAATGACGGGATCAAGCCCAAACCTCCGTGACGGGAACTGGGCATGCACAGAATTTAGTAAACAGACAACATGGCGAGCGGGCGAGCTGGTACTACATTAGTATGGACGGACGATGAGGTTGAACTGTTGCTTCGGGTCACACTGGATTACAAAACCAACAAGCTACATTGTTGTTGTCATTATTTTCTGAGTGCGGCGCATGCTGCTTTAACAAGAGGCGGGCGATGAAGCGTCTCAGATACATTGCGGAGAGGCAGTAACCACGGAGCGGCATATACGGAGTTTTGAAATCTTTCCACTCTGGGACCTAGTTTCAAAAATGTTCGTTTACACCCCCCCAAAACGCCGGCCTCGTATGGACGATACACTGGATTGACAAAGTATTTTTGCGTTTAGGCCTGAGATTGACTTCGTGTGGACAGGGCCATACAGAACAGGGTATGTTTGCTTTTGTTTTGTTAGGGTCTATCAAACGCATACTTTTTATTTTTTAAGTTGGGCTATACTAACTTGTAATGAAAATCGTACTGAAGGAGCCCCCAGGTGGGCACTGACAAATATTATTGTGTCAACAAAACATATATTTATAATGAACTCACGTGGGTGATTTTTAATAAACAAGCGGCCTTACCGC
This sequence comes from Knipowitschia caucasica, assembly GCA_964034765.1. NCBI lineage: Eukaryota > Metazoa > Chordata > Actinopteri > Gobiiformes > Gobiidae > Knipowitschia > Knipowitschia caucasica. The sequence goes on from OZ035831.1 coordinate 43,994,644, forward strand.
TTGTGTATTGAACTGAACTTATGCTTTGCATTGAAAATCTTCAACTATTTCCATACATTGTTTTCTAGGCAAAGAAAAAGGCCCAAACAAAGAAAAATGATAACAAGACTGCAAGTACAAGAAACGTAATTGAGGGACTAAAAAAACACTTTCTCAAAAAAGAAACCTTGAACAATCTGAGGATCTGTTTGGCAGCAGTTCAGAGGAGTGTTCGTCACCTGTGCAGGGTTAGTCTAATAGTTGTGATGTTAATGATACGGACCTGTGGTATTAAAGTATGTCCATTTTCTTTATTCTCAGTCAAAGAAGGCTATGCGTATGGCCTCAACAACTCTCCCCACGAGCTCGCAGTTCTGATGAAACCCACACAGAGCCCACATCATTCAGACCATGTATGTATTAATACATACATCATTTACAACATGTGTTACTCTTTACAGGAGGAGAGTATGATTGTGTTGCTTCAGTTGTGAGGGAGGCAATATACTGCAGCGCCTTCCATGGAAGAGACTGTTTCATGTCTTCGTGGTAAGTTTAGTGGCTTATCAAAATGTAACCTATATTGTTCATAATGTTTGCATAAATATAATTTAGATTTGTTGGTTTTTTTGAAGAACTGCCTGAAACCTTAAAATGAATGAAGGAGTGTGTGGAGCGGATCAGAGCATCTGTCTCAGTGTCTCGCACCCAGTCACCAATGTCCACAATGTCCACAATGTCTCGATGGTCTTTGTCATCTGACAATGAAGTTGAAATGGTTTGGTGTTGTTGGTGTTGTTGGTGTTGTTGGTGTTGTTGGTGTTGTTGGTGTTGTTGGTGTTGTTGGTGGTGTTGGTGTTGTTGTTGGTGGTGTTGGTGTTGGTGTTGGTGTTGTTGGTGGTGGTGGTGTTGGTGTTGGTGGTGTTGGTGTTGGTGTTGGTGGTGTTGGTGTTGGTGGTGTTGGTGTTGTTGGTGTTGGTGGTGTTGGTGTTGGTGTTGGTGTTGTTGGTGTTGGTGTTGTTGGTGTTGTTGGTGTTGGTGGTGTTGGTGGTGTTGTTGGTGTTGTTGGTGTTGTTGGTGTTGGTGTTGTTGGTGTTGTTGGTGTTGTTGGTGTTGGTGGTGTTGTTGGTGTTGTTGGTGTTGGTGTTGGTGGTGTTGGTGTTGGTGTTGGTGTTGTGTTGGTGTTGGTGTTGGTGTTGGTGTTGGTGTTGGTGTTGTTGGTGTTGGTGTTGGTGTTGTTGGTGTTGGTGTTGGTGTTGGTGGTGTTGTTGTTGGTGTTGGTGTTGGTGTTGGTGTTGGTGTTGTTGGTGTTGGTGTTGGTGTTGTTGGTGTTGGTGTTGGTGTTGGTGTTGGTGTTGTTGTTGTTGGTGTTGGTGTTGTTGGTGGTGTTGTTGGTGTTGTTGGTGTTGTTGGTGTTGGTGTTGGTGTTGTTGGTGGTGTTGGTGTTGGTGGTGTTGGTGTTGGTGGTGTTGGTGTTGGTGGTGTTGGTGTTGTTGGTGGTGTTGGTGTTGTTGGTGTTGTTGGTGTTGTTGGTGTTGTTGGTGTTGTTGGTGTTGTTGGTGTTGTTGGTGTTGGTGTTGGTGGTGTTGTTGGTGTTGTTGGTGTTGTTGGTGTTGGTGGTGTTGTTGGTGTTGGTGTTGTTGGTGTTGTTGGTGTTGTTGTTGTTGGTGTTGTTGGTGTTGTTGGTGTTGTTGGTGTTGGTGTTGTTGGTGTTGTTGGTGTTGTTGGTGTTGTTGTGTTGGTGTTGGTGTTGGTGGTTGTTGGTGTTGTTGTTGTTGGTGTTGTTGTTGGTGTTGTTGGTGTTGTTGGTGTTGTTGGTGTTGTTGTTGGTGTTGTTGTTGGTGTTGTTGGTGTTGTTGTTGGTGTTGTTGGTGTTGTTGGTGTTGTTGGTGTTGTTGGTGTTGTTGGTGTTGTTGTTGGTGTTGTTGGTGTTGTTGGTGTTGTTGGTGTTGTTGGTGTTGTTGGTGTTGTTGGTGTTGTTGGTGTTGGTGTTGGTGTTGGTGTTGGTGTTGTTGGTGTTGGTGTTGGTGTTGGTGTTGGTGTTGTTGGTGTTGGTGTTGGTGTTGTTGGTGTTGGTGTTGTTGGTGTTGGTGTTGTTGGTGTTGGTGTTGGTGTTGTTGGTGTTGTTGGTGTTGTTGGTGTTGTTGTTGGTGTTGTTGGTGTTGTTGGTGTTGTTGGTGTTGTTGGTGTTGTTGGTGTTGTTGGTGTTGTTGGTGTTGGTGTTGGTGTTGGTGTTGGTGTTGGTGGTGTTGTTGGTGTTGGTGTTGGTGTTGGTGTTGGTGTTGTTGGTGTTGGTGTTGGTGTTGTTGTTGGTGTTGTTGGTGTTGGTGTTGTTGGTGTTGGTGTTGGTGTTGTTGGTGTTGGTGTTGTTGGTGTTGGTGTTGTTGGTGTTGGTGTGTTGGTGTTGGTGTTGGTGTTGGTGTTGTTGGTGTTGGTGTTGTTGGTGTTGGTGTTGGTGTTGGTGTTGGTGTTGGTGTTGTTGGTGTTGTTGGTGTTGTTGGTGTTGGTGTTGGTGTTGGTGTTGTTGGTGTTGTTGGTGTTGGTGTTGGTGTTGGTGTTGTTGGTGTTGGTGTTGGTGTTGTTGGTGTTGTTGGTGTTGGTGTTGTTGGTGTTGGTGTTGTTGGTGTTGTTGGTGTTGGTGTTGTTGGTGTTGTTGGTGTTGGTGTTGTTGGTGTTGTTGGTGTTGTTGGTGTTGGTGTTGTTGGTGTTGTTGGTGTTGTTGGTGTTGTTGGTGTTGGTGTTGTTGGTGTTGGTGTTGGTGTTGGTGTTGTTGGTGTTGGTGTTGGTGTTGGTGTTGGTGTTGGTGTTGGTGTTGTTGGTGTTGGTGTTGTTGGTGTTGGTGTTGGTGTTGGTGTTGGTGGTGTTGTTGGTGTTGGTGTGTGGTGTGTGGTGTGGTGTTGTTGGTGTTGGTGTTGTTGGTGTTGGTGGTGTTGTTGGTGTTGGTGTTGTTGGTGTTGGTGGTGTTGTTGGTGTTGGTGTTGTTGGTGTTGGTGTTGTTGGTGTTGGTGTTGTTGGTGTTGGTGTTGTTGGTGTTGGTGTTGTTGGTGTTGGTGTTGTTGGTGTTGGTGTTGGTGTTGTTGGTGTTGGTGTTGGTGGTGTTGTTGGTGTTGGTGTTGTTGGTGTTGGTGTTGGTGTTGTTGGTGTTGGTGTTGGTGTTGTTGGTGTTGGTGTTGTTGGTGTTGGTGTTGTTGGTGTTGGTGTTGTTGGTGTTGGTGTTGGTGTTGGTGGTGTTGTTGGTGTTGTTGGTGTTGGTGTTGTTGGTGTTGTTGGTGTTGGTGTTGTTGTTGTTGGTGTTGTTGGTGTTGGTGTTGGTGTTGTTGGTGTTGGTGTTGGTGTTGGTGTTGGTGTTGTTGGTGTTGGTGTTGGTGTTGTTGGTGTTGTTGGTGTTGGTGTTGGTGTTGTTGGTGTTGGTGTTGTTGGTGTTGGTGTTGGTGTTGGTGGTGTTGTTGGTGTTGGTGTTGTTGGTGTTGGTGTTGTTGGTGTTGTTGGTGTTGTTGGTGTTGTTGGTGTTGGTGTTGGTGGTGTTGTTGGTGTTGGTGTTGTTGGTGTTGGTGTTGTTGGTGTTGGTGTTGTTGGTGTTGGTGTTGTTGGTGTTGTTGGTGTTGGTGTTGTTGGTGTTGGTGTTGGTGTTGTTGGTGTTGGTGTTGGTGGTGTTGGTGTTGTTGGTGTTGTTGGTGTTGTTGTTGGTGTTGTTGTTGGTGTTGGTGTTGGTGTTGGTGTTGGTGTTGGTGTTGTTGGTGTTGGTGTTGGTGTTGGTGTTGTTGTTGTTGGTGTTGGTGTTGGTGTTGGTGTTGGTGTTGGTGTTGGTGTTGTTGGTGTTGGTGTTGGTGTTGGTGGTGTTGTTGGTGTTGGTGTTGTTGGTGTTGGTGTTGTTGGTGTTGGTGGTGTTGTTGGTGTTGGTGTTGTTGGTGTTGGTGTTGTTGGTGTTGGTGTTGTTGGTGTTGGTGTTGTTGGTGTTGGTGTTGTTGGTGTTGTTGGTGTTGGTGTTGTTGGTGTTGGTGTTGGTGTTGTTGGTGTTGTTGGTGTTGGTGTTGTTGGTGTTGGTGTTGTTGGTGTTGGTGTTGGTGTTGTTGTTGTTGGTGTTGTTGTTGGTGTTGTTGGTGTTGTTGTTGGTGTTGTTGGTGTTGTTGGTGTTGGTGTTGGTGTTGTTGGTGTTGGTGTTGGTGTTGGTGTTGGTGTTGTTGGTGTTGGTGTTGGTGTTGGTGTTGTTGGTGTTGGTGTTGGTGTTGTTGGTGTTGGTGTTGGTGTTGGTGTTGTTGGTGTTGTTGGTGTTGTTGGTGTTGGTGTTGGTGTTGTTGGTGTTGGTGTTGGTGGTGTTGTTGGTGTTGGTGTTGTTGGTGTTGGTGGTGTTGGTGTTGGTGTTGTTGGTGTTGGTGGTGTTGGTGTTGGTGTTGTTGGTGTTGGTGTTGGTGGTGTTGGTGTTGGTGTTGTTGGTGTTGGTGTTGTTGGTGTTGGTGTTGTTGGTGTTGGTGTTGTTGGTGTTGTTGTTGTTGGTGTTGTTGGTGTTGTTGGTGTTGTTGGTGTTTGTTGGTGTTGGTGTTGTTGGTGTTGTTGGTGTTGGTGTTGGTGTTGGTGTTGTTGGTGGTGTTGGTGTTGTTGGTGTTGTTGGTGTTGGTGTTGTTGGTGTTGTTGGTGTTGTTGGTGTTGGTGTTGTTGGTGTTGGTGTTGGTGTTGTTGGTGTTGTTGGTGTTGGTGGTGTTGGTGGTGTTGGTGTTGGTGTTGTTGGTGTTGTTGGTGTTGGTGGTGTTGGTGGTGTTGGTGTTGTTGGTGTTGGTGTTGTTGGTGTTGGTGTTGTTGGTGTTGTTGGTGTTGGTGTTGGTGGTGTTGGTGTTGTTGGTGTTGTTGGTGTTGTTGGTGTTGTTGGTGTTGTTGGTGTTGGTGGTGTTGGTGTTGGTGGTGTTGGTGGTGTTGGTGTTGTTGGTGTTGTTGGTGTTGGTGGTGTTGGTGGTGTTGGTGGTGTTGTTGTTGGTGTTGGTGGTGGTGGTGTTGTTGGTGGTGTTGGTGTTGTTGGTGTTGTTGGTGGTGTTGTTGGTGGTGTTGGTGTTGGTGTTGGTGTTGGTGTTGGTGTTTGTTGGTGTTGGTGTTGTTGGTGTTGGTGTTGGTGTTGGTGTTGGTGTTGTTGGTGTTGTTGGTGTTGTTGGTGTTGGTGGTGTTGGTGTTGTTGGTGTTGTTGGTGGTGTTGGTGTTGTTGGTGTTGTTGGTGTTGTTGGTGTTGGTGTTGTTGGTGTTGTTGGTGTTGTTGGTGTTGGTGGTGTTGGTGGTGTTGGTGTTGTTGGTGTTGTTGGTGTTGTTGGTGTTGGTGGTGTTGGTGTTGGTGTTGGTGTTGGTGTTGGTGTTGGTGTTGTTGGTGTTGGTGTTGGTGTTGGTGTTGGTGTTGTTGGTGTTGGTGTTGGTGTTGGTGTTGGTGTTGTTGGTGTTGTTGGTGGTGTTGGTGTTGTTGGTGTTGGTGTTGGTGTTGGTGTTGGTGTTGTTGGTGTTGGTGTTGGTGTTGGTGTTTGTTGGTGTTGGTGTTGTTGGTGTTGTTGGTGTTGGTGTTGTTGGTGTTGGTGTTGTTGTTGGTGTTGTTGGTGTTGGTGTTGTTGGTGTTGGTGTTGTTGGTGTTGGTGTTGTTGGTGTTGTTGGTGTTGTTGGTGTTGGTGTTGTTGGTGTTGTTGTTGTTGTTGTTGGTGTTGTTGGTGTTGGTGTTGTTGGTGTTGTTGGTGTTGGTGTTGGTGTTGTTGGTGTTGGTGTTGTTGGTGTTGGTGTTGGTGTTGTTGGTGTTGTTGGTGTTGGTGTTGGTGTTGGTGTTGGTGTTGGTGTTGGTGTTGTTGTTGTTGGTGTTGGTGGTGTTGGTGTTGGTGTTGTTGTTGTTGTTGGTGTTGTTGGTGTTGGTGTTGTTGTTTGTTGTTGTTGTTGTTGGTGTTTGTTGGTGTTGTTGTTGTTGTTTGTTGTTGGTGTTGGTGGTGTTGTTGTGCAACTTCAATTAAAACTGCTCACTTTTATGTCATCCCACAGCACTTCTTGCCTGGAAACAATGTTAGCGTTTCTAAAAGGGCTTTTCATCGCCTGAATCGATCTCGCACCATTTTCACACAGGAATTAGCTGTCCTTGTTTTCACGAGGGAGATATTAGCAACATCAACTCTAAAGGCGCGTTCAGACCAAAAGCTTCAAAAAGCTTTTGACGCGCTTCAACTGACGCCGGGATAGTTTTGTCATTTTGGTGCTTGAAGCTTTTGACGCGAGTGACGCGCCTGACGCCGGTGGGAGGAGCTTCTCTGTTGTCTGTAGTCAGGACAGCGGTGGATTTTTCAATGAGCAGCGAGCCTTTATTTGTTATATAAAGCAAAATAACGTTGTTGTAGGGCTTCAACAAAACATGTTCTGGGTTCACCACAGACTTGAGAGGCTGCAGTGTTTGCAGAGTTCCGTCATTTACTCCAGGAGCTGCGTACGGAGGAGTTTCGCTTTCAGCGGTACTTCCGCATGTCACTCGCCCAGTCTGAGTTCTCAAACCCCGGCTCTCGCCTCTCCCCGCCTCGCTCTCGCCTCTCCCTGCCTCTCCCTGCCTCTCCCCGGCTCTCGCTCGCCTCTCCCTGCCTCTCCCCGGCTCTCGCTCGCCTCTCCCTGCCTCTCCCAGGCTCTCGCCCGCCCGGAGCTGCCTTGCTCTGAGCCAGACTCATCGTCAGCCTGTTCTTATTTTAAATAAACTAGGTTTACTACACAGCATGTGTACAATGATTTTTGTTACTCAGAATTTTACTACTCATACAAATAATATTACTAATAACAATAATGACAATAAAACAGCAGCAGCAGATACATGACTTCTCTCCATGACAGAGACAGACCCTCTGCTGCTGCTGCTGCTCGTCTCCTGATTGGTTGAAGCCCGCGTCAAAGCTTCAAAAGCTCAGCTTTGCTCAACTTTGGCGTCAAAGGGATTGTTGTGATACGCGAGCGTTTCGCGCGTCAAAAGCTTCAAGTGAGCGCGTAGTACGCGCGACTCTTGAAGCTTTTGACGCGCGTCAAGTGACGCCGGGGCTCTCGGCTTCACCTGACGCGCTTCACCATTCACTTTCAATGGAAACCTGACGCTTTTGACGCCGAAGTTAAGTCCGGTGTGAACGCCCCTTAACTGGAAAATCAGGAAGAGGGCAAACGATGAAGGATCAACTTGATGCTACAAAAGTGCAAGCCATAACAGGTGAGTGACCAAATCTGATTCAAGTCTCATTATATTTACAAAACAGATTGGAAATATTTTGTTTTTTCAGATGCAGTTATTGAGCAGTTTCCAGGAACCACAGTTTCCGAGGTTCGTGCAGCACTAAGACGGAAGTGCAACAATGAGCAGTTCTACCAAAAGAAGGAATGAACACTTATTTTATGTATACACTGTGTGTGTGTATGTATACACTGTGTGCATGTATGTATACACTGTGTGTGTGTTGGTCTTAGCTAGTTCCGGTGAGAAACGGCGACATGACCCGACCGCATCCGGGCCCTGTCTTTCGCTGTTGATTGACGCTAAACTTGGAGGTTGTTTCTGGTCCGTTTCAAGCTCTCTGCTGTCGACTATATGCCTCAAGTAAAGCACACACCTCTTGTTTTTTCTCCTCAAAAGTGACAATAGTGTGCGAGTGTGTCTTTGTGTGTGAGCGAGTATCTGTTTTTGTGAAAAAGCACTAGGTTCTCATGTCAAATCAATCTTAAAAACATTAAAGGCGCGAGCTATTCCACACTATTTTACGCCCATTCTCCCAATAAATATTGAATTCTACCCCAGTTGAAATAAGTTTGAACACAATAGCTGATGGTCTGAAGTAGTTTGTCTCTGACACGTAGCAGGCAAAATTAGGCACTCGCCCACACAAAAAGACACGCACACACTTGTCACCCCGAGGAGCTTAAACGAGGTGTGTGTGCTTTACTTGAGGCATTTAGTTGACAGCGGAGAACTTGAAACGGACCAGAAACTATCTCCATGAATTACCCGCAATAGACGGGGACCGGATGCGGTCGACTACTTGGACGTGAGATTATATATATATATGTGTTTTTTTTTTTAAATGTATGCATTTTATTTGAGTTCAAATTGCACTATTTCTGTAAAACACTGTTGTTGCAACTGTTATGTGCAAGCACATAATAAAGTTAATGTTGCATTGTATCAATGTGTTTTTTAGCTGTATAATACAGAAAAAAGGGATATTTTAAATATATTTTTATATATACTGTAGTTAACAGAGTATACTGTAAGTTAATTGAAAATATACTGTAAGAGAACTGCAAGTATGTTATGAATATACTTGAAGTTGCATTGAAATGTACTACTCAATCATGAATTAAATACCCAAAAATCAAGTATACTTAAAGTATAATAAGTGCACTTAAAGTTGTTCCATTTTAGTACACATTAGTATATTAAGTATACTTTCAATTTACTTTAAGTTCTATTTAAATTCAACTTAAATCTATTAAGCACAAAATAAGTTGTTTCAAAATAGCACACTTAAAGTTTATTTTACTGTTATTTCTGAAATATATTTAGTATGCTAAATTTCAGTATACTAAGTATATTTTTTTTCACTTGGGTGGATGCCCTGCCAAGAGTGTGCAGCGGGTGGACAGTGAGACATTTGGAGTGAGCAATACCATAGTCCATCGGTCCATGCGTTAATGGGGTGTGTGTCTGTGTGAGGCTTACACACATCTAATGAAATAACACATTGCTTTACCAGATGTGAATGAGGAATACAAATAGCCGTGCGTAATCACGCAGCCTGCCACAGCAACAGCTGGGTCACACTTCCCTGTCGCGTAAAAAAATGTGTATAGAGCCTTTCACTTCACAAAGCACTTCACATTTAAAAACATACAGCCCACTGTAACTAACATTAAAAAAAAACTGAGGGTCCTTTAACATATTTCTCAGATGCTCTGACCACACAAACCTCTCAGTAACTTTCTGGTCGATCTCCCCCACTGAGCACTTCACCAACATTATTCTCTTCAAGGACAAACACTACAGACAAATGAAAGACACAGCTCTGAGAGCAGCCTACGCCCCAACTGTGGCGCCCTGAGCCTGGGTCTGAACAGGACGTTTTGGGCCCCTCTAATCCAAACAGACCATATATATCAGCTACTACGGAACATTTATATTAGTTTGAAGTATGTTTTGGGTGTGTATAAATGTATGTAACTCCTGGATTTATGGAATTCTTTAGTTTTTCTTACTGTATCGACCACAACAATTTTGACATCATTCATATATTGTGATGTTTGTTGTAGAAAAGCACACACACAGTTTGAGCAACATTAAAGGGTGGTTCTAGTGCGGCTGGTTTTAAGGCTGATATATGAACATGTTGGAATCATCACACACAGGATTCTAATCCCTCAGCTCCACATTTATGAAGGAGTGTGGCGCCCCCTGCTGCTGTGCTGCAGGACTACAGTCACACTGAGAGGCACATTTGAAAGTGAGTGTCTTTGGCTGAAATTGTCCATTGAATGTATTTAGAGAAGGCCTCGTTCAACAACAGAGACATCACTCCTGAGTCCTGTCCTGTTCTGGTCCTGATGAACATCTGAAAGCATCAGTTACACATTTGTGACGACGTTTCTTATCTGCAAACTCAGCAGCGTTGGAGCGACAGTGAGAGCCAAAGAACCATCATAAACCTGTGATGGAAGAATAACTGCTGTCAGCTGCTCAACGAGGACACTGCTGTAGGATCTGGGACATGCTTGGTCTGAAATGGACTTTAGTGTGTGTGTGTGTGTGTGTGTGTGTGTGTGTGTGTGTGTGTGTGTGTGTGTGTGTGTGTGTGTGTGTGTGTGTGTGTGTGTGTGTGTGTGTGTGTGTGTGTATGTGTGTGTGTGTGTATGTGTGCACTTGTTTTCAACTCCTGGTGGGTTCCATAACCTGAGATTCCACTCACGTCATGGGGACTGGTTTTACGTGGTGGGGCCCGAACACCGGACCCCACTGGTCCAAGCTTAATAATCATGGGTAATGCTTTTCTAACAGTCCTTATGCAGTCTCTGTAAAAATATGGAAAGGACCCCTGGAGGTTTACTTTCCTGAAAAAAGTGTGTTATGTGTCGGAACCCTGGTGGTGGGTTGCGGGATATCAAGGAGGGGCACACTGGGGCAATTTCAGTCCAGCAGGCTGGAGCCAATCATGGAGCAGCACAACAGAGGAAGTCAGGTGTCAGGCTAGAAAAGGTGCAAGTGTGTGGTTCATTAGGCTGCAAGAAATCACAGAGCAGCACACTGAAGCGCACGCTTACAAACCACTGGTAAGTGCTGACTACAAGTCATGACTTCAAATTGTTATATAGAATTATTACAAATTATTTGTTGTTTGTGCAGCTTAGTCAAGAGTCCCTAATTGATGAAGTCGACTCAGATTCTGACGATTTAACTGTCAAGAAGAAACCTGTAAAAAAGTATGGAAAAAGAAAAATCAAAAACACTTTTCTTCAAGACTCGGAAAGTGACGAACCAAAGGCAAATAAGATTGTTATCATGCAGCTGCAAAAGAAGAAAAATGGGGGGCGAGTTTACAGCAAGAGACACTTCTGCCTCTACTGTTCAATGTCCTGCCACAAAATGTCCCGTCATTTGACTAGAAAACATGGAAATGAAAGTGACGTAGCCAGAGCATTGGCTCTACCTGTGAAATCTAAAGCACGTAAACTTCAGTTTGATTTGATCAGTAATAGTGGAAACCGTGAGCACAATTTTGAGGTTTTAAAGGCCGGCATTGGAACTTTAGTCCCAGCTAAACAGCCAAATTGCCCAGTTTTAATCCAGTGAGTTTTTGCACTGTATAGACTGTGGGGCATTGCTTAAGCGAAAGTTGCTGTGGAGGCATGTGGCCAGGTGCCGGCTTTCACAGAAAGATGCCCAGGCTAAACCAGGCTAAACCAGGTAGAAGTAGGGTCCAGTCCCTCTGCTCCCTAGCCCAGCCTGTACCGGAGGGCATCAGCAAAAAGCTGTGGTCTTTAATTTCGGCAATGCATCAGGATGAGGTCACGGGTGTTGTCAAAGCAGAAAAGGGGATTCTGAGACTCGGAGAGCACCTGTACTTAAAACACGGGCATGATAAGACTAAGCATGATTACATTAGGCAGAAAATGAGAGAAGTCGGTAGGTTAATTAACGAAGCAAAAACCGCAGGGAAACTGAAAACAATTAAGGATTTCTTTATTCCTTCCAACTTTAACCATGTGATTGATGCAGTCAGGTCTGTGGCTGGATATGATGAGGAAACAAATCAATACAAGACTCCATCCTTGGCCCTCAAACTCGGCCATAGCCTCAGAAAGCTAGCAGATATTCTTGAATGTGACTCAAAAATGGAGCATTGTGTTGATGAACTATTTATTAAAAACCTCCAACGAAGCCGGCTGCTTTTTGAGAAGAGGTGGGACGTCTGTGTTTCTTCTGCTGCCCTACAGACCCTCCGGCAAGCCAAGTGGAACACTCCGGACCTGCTCCCTCTGACTGAGGACGTTAGAGCCATGCATGCACATATTGAGGTATGTCGACCTGAATATGTGCAAACCCTAATAAGTGAGCCAACGTCTAAGCATTGGTCTAAACTGGCAGTTTTGACTCTTTGTGAGGTCATTATTTTCAATCGAAGAAGGGAAGGTGAGGTTTCAAAGATGCCTCTGACAGCCTTTACCTTAAGAAGTAAGACTGGGATCCATTCTGACATTGCTCTGGGACTGTCCCAACTTGAGAAAAAGCTGTGTCAGCATTTTCAACGCATTGAAATTAAAGGGAAAAGAAGTCGGAAAGTGCCGGTTCTTTTGACTCCTGAAATGATTGCTTCGATGGAGGTGCTGGTGGAGAACAGAAGGGCCTGTTCCATCTCTGACCATAACCCATACTTCTTTTCCCGCCCGGGCGCAGACACCCACATCAGGGGATCAGACTCCCTACGCCATTCGCATCCACAGGCAATATTACAGACTACCAGAGGGGACACTGGAGCTGGCCAAAATCAGCAAAGTGTTGATGGCCATGGAGCAGGGAAGAGTGACGGAATTCGAAGGAAAGAGCCTCGACCAGATACAAATTGAGCCTGAAGGTAATTCTTGATATTATTAAAATATGTATGATTTTTTTCCCCTAAAGGCCACTTGTATTTTTATTTTCTGTGCGACAGGGAGAGCAGTAGAGATCCTCTCACAAACGGACGGGCTAAAAGAAACTTCAAGCGGAGAACCTTCAACCATTCATCCAGATGCACCCCATGGTAGTGGCAGTGCCCCTTCTGGTAAGTGTACCAGGTGGGGGATTACAGCCAGGCTGCTTGGTCCTAACCCTGGGAGTGTATATTGCTAATATATTTTTATTTCTCTCCCTAGAACGTGTAAGAAAGCCATGGTCTGCATCTGAGGTGAAGGCTGTGGAGAAGACCATGACACCTTTCATACAGACTGGAAAGGTCCCTGGGAAGTCTCACTGCCTGGCCTGCATTAATGCCTCACCAGATGACCTTAGACATCGGACATGGAGTGGCATTAAATTCTATGTCAAAAATAGAATCACTGCAATTCGAAAAAAAAATCTAAAATAAAATTCCTTTAAAATAGTTGTTTGGTTTCTATTGACTGTTTTGTATTACTTAAAGTCTTGGTAAAAAAAGATTATGTCTATGGGTCCCATTCTGAACGGCCCTGTCAAAGGGACCCACCAGGTAACAAAAACGTGTATGTGTGTAAATACTGTAGAGAATAAGGACGCACACATTGTACATATGTGAGTATAGTTTTATTAAACGTGTTTCATTTTCTTTTCTATCTTTATTTCTTACTTTGTTGAATTCATCTTTCTCTGTTCTCGTCTCCAAATATTGTGTTTCCTCAGTGTTGGAGCCCAAGCTTTCCCTGGCTTCCTGAGAGTGTATGATTTAAAAAGTGTGACATGTGTTATAGAAAAGTGTGAGGCCCCGCCCCCTGAGAGAGTGCAGCTGTAAAGAGACGCAGCAGAGACACAGATGAAGAACAGACTTTAAACCTCTTTTCTCTCCTTACAACAGTCTGTAGAAGTCGGGGATTTTCCACTGGATGTTTTGGTCTGAAGGTGGGAGCAGACTTCTCTACTGTCTCCATGGCGACGCTGAGGAGAGCTTCTGTGTTCTGACTTGGTATAAAACCATGTGAACGCTGTGAAGCTCTGGTCGTGACCGCGGTGAAGTTAGTTTGAAGTTGGATATCCGACAGACATTCGCCGCAACATTTAAGTGCACCCGTACTACACAAAGTACGGTAAACACGCGGAGACATGTACGCTGGTCTAATATTTACATATAAAAAATCATTAAAAATACTTAAAACATTTTAATGATAAAAGAAGAGGTGTTCCCCCTGTATATAGTGGATGTCTATGATCCTAAACTGATTTGGAGTCAATAGGTCACATGACCTGGAAGCTATTGAGCTAAAATGTTATTTTATTACATATAAAAATTCATTAAAAATTCTTAAAAAAACTTAAATGATAAAAGAAGAGGTGTTCCCCCTGCAGCTAGTGGAGGACTATGATCCTGACCTGATTTGGAGTCAATAGGTCACATGACCTGGAAGCTATTGAGCTAAAATGCTAATATTTACATATAAAAATTCATTAAAAATACTTAAAACACTTTAATGATAAAAGAAGAGGTGTTCCCCCTGCAGCTAGTGGAGGACTATGATCCTGACCTGATTTGGAGTCAATAGGTCACATGACCTGGAAGCTATTGAGCTAAAATGCTAATATTTGCCTTTAAAAATGCATTAAAAATTCTTAAAAAAACTTAAATGACAAAAAAGAGGTGTACCCCCTGCAGCTAATGGAGGACTATGATCCTGACCTGATTTGGAGTCAATAGGTCACATGACCTGGAAGCTATTGAGCTAAAATGCTAATATTTCCATGTAAAAATTCATAAAAAATACTTTAAAAAACTTAAATGACAAACGAAGAGGTGTACCCCCTGCAGCTAATGGAGGACTATGATCCTGACCTGATTTGGAGTCAATTGATCACATGACCTGGAAGCTATTGAGCTAAAATGCTAATATTTGCCTTTAAATATTCATTAAAAATACTTAAAAATACTTAAATGACAAAAAAGAGGTGTACCCCCTGCAGCTAATGGAGGACTATGATCCTGACCTGATTTGGAGTCAATAGGTCACATGACCTGGAAGCTATTGAGCTAAAATGTTATTTTATTACATATAAAAATTCATTAAAAATACTTAAAAAAAACTTAAATGACAAAAAAAAGAGGTGTACCCTTTGCAGCTAGGGGAGGACTATGATCCTGACATGATTTGGAGTCAATTGATCACATGACCTGGAAGCTATTGAGCTAAAATGCTAATATTTGCCTTTAAAAATTCATTAAAAATACTTTAAACATTTTAATGATAAAAGAAGAGGTGTACCCCCTACAGCTAGGGGAGGAATATGATCCTGACTTTTAATACAGTACAGTTTTATTACATCGGTTTTAAATTTGTTGCATTGGCTTCCCGTGTGTTTCAGGATCAATTTTTAGGTTCTTTCACTGGTTTTTTTCATGTCTTCATGGTCTTGGGCCTTCTTATTACTCATAACTGCTTTTATCCAAAGAACCATCCCGGTTCTTGCAGCAGACTCCTCCATTACCAAAGCCAGGACACACACTCAAGCTGAGGCATATGTAATGTAGAAAATTCATTTTGTCTTCTTATGTTTATGACTTTTTAGGTTCTTCTAATAAGACAATTAAAGCAAAACAAAGCTAGTGCTGCTTAATTACCTGACATGTTTCGGCGGTACACTTCCGCCTTCAAGGCGGAAGTGTACCGCCGAAACATGTCTCCCTGAGCCAGCTTCCCCATGTTTCCCTGAGCCAGCTTCTGCTCCAGCTTTTTCCCAAAGTCCTTCTTGGCCCTCCTGATACTCCACTGGACCTTGTGCTGGATCCTCTTCTGCTCCTCAATAAACAGGTAAATGTAGAATAATATATGTTTTTTTAAATAAAAACATACTGAAGCAATTGGCTAAAAACATTACGAGTACCAAGGTGCTCAGAGGCTGGACCTGCTCTGTCTGCAGTTCTCTCCTGCGCTCCGCAAGTCTCTCCCCAGGGTCGCAAGCAGGTCTCTTATGGGGCCCAGGCACTCATAATATTTCGAAATGGATCTCATAATAATTTGACATTATCCATCCATCAATTTTCTTCCCCTTCATCAGACATTCCAACGAGGGAGCTGTTTTGACGTGGGGGGGCAGGGCGTTCCACAGCTTTGGTCCAGCCACAGAGAAGGCCCTGTTCCCCCGGGGTTTTAAGTCTGGTCTAGGTACCACGAGCTGGAGCCGGCCCTCGGACCTCAGCGCGCGGGGCGGGTGGTGAATTTGGATGAGGTCCGAGATGTAAGGAGGGGCCAGTCCATTCAAAGCTTTAAAAACAAACAAAATGAAGGACCTCCCCACCCACCTGGAGAGGGCATATCACCTTTTTCCGGTCGAGCACCATGGCCTCAGATTTTGAGGTGCTGATTCTCATCCCAGCCGCTTCACACTTGGTTGCAAACCGTCCCTCTTTACTTATTTTACTTACTTAACATTGTCCGCAAACAGCAGAGATGAAATCCTGTGGTCCCCCCGAACCAGACCCCTTCCGGTCCCTGGCTGTGGCCTCCTAACCAGAACCCATGGCTGTGGTCTCCGAACCGGACCAAGAATATTTTGAGATTAATCTCATAATATTTCGATTTTGATTAATCTTGTAATATTGTAATATTCTGACTTTACTCTCATAGCCTCTGAAAATAAAAGAGAAAATTAGATGACCTCTCAGCTCCATTGTACAAATAAGATTTCTTTTATGACAACTGAAAAAAACTACTACTTATTTTTGTTTTCAATTGAACAGATACAGTGTGATGACTGTGACAGGTGGTTCCATGATTCTTGTGTATTGTTGGAAAGCAAGGACTTGGAGGATGCAATGGAAAAGAGCTGGGCATGTGTGTTATGCCAGTGAAGAAGAGAAACAAGGGACAGGGCTATGTTCAATATATTTTCATGATGAAAAAATAAAGTCATCTCATGGTAGCCCTACTAGTGTTGCATCATGTTACTCCACTAGCTGCATAGTACAAGTACTTTTTTCATTTTCAATCTCTAAATATTTATTTAACATGTAAATATTTCCAAGTCAAGTGATCTATTGACTCATAATCAGTTTAGGATCATAATCCTCCACTAGCTGCAAGGGGTACACCTCTTTTTTTGTTGTTTAAGTATTTTTAATGAATTTTTATATGTAAATATTAGCATTTTAGCTCAATAGCTTCCAGGTCATGTGATCTATTGACTCCAAATCAGGTCAGGATCATAGTCCTCCACTAGCTGCAGGGGGTACACCTCTTCTTTTATCATTAAAGTGTTTTAAGTATTTTTAATGAATTTTTAAAGGCTAATATTAGCATTTTAGCTCAATAGCTTCCAGGTCATGTGACCTATTAACTCCAAATCAAGTCAGGATCATAGTCCTCCCCTAGCTGCAAAGGGTACACCTCTTTTTTTTGTCATTTAAGTTTTTTAAAGTATTTTTAATGAATTTTTATATGTAATAAAATAGCATTTTAGCTCAATAGCTTCCAGGTCATGTGATCTATTGACTCCAAATCAAGTCAGGATCATAGTCCTCCCATAGTTGTAGGGGGTACACCTCTTCTTTTATCATTAAAATGTGTTAAGTATTTTTAATGAATTTTTAAAGCAAATATTAGCATTTTAGCTCACTAGCTTCCAGGTCATGTGACCTATTAACTCCAAATCAGGTCAGGATCATAGTCCTCCATTAGCTGCAGGGGGTACACCTCTTATTTTGTCATTTAAGTATTTTTAAGTATTTTTAATGAATTTTTAAAGGCAAATATTTGCATTTTAGCTCAATAGCTTCCAGGTCATGTGACCTATTGACTCCAAATCAGGTCAGGATCATAGTCCTCCATTAGCTGCAGGGGGTACACCTCTTTTTTGTCATTTAAGTATTTTTAAGTATTTTTAATGAATTTTTAAAGGCAAATATTTGCATTTTAGCTCAATAGCTTCCAGGTCATGTGACCTATTGACTCCAAATCAGGTCAGGATCATAGTCCTCCATTAGCTGCAGGGGGTACACCTCTTTTTTGTCCTTTAAGTATTTTTAAGTATTTTTAATGAATTTTTAAAGGCAAATATTAGCATTTTAGCTCAATAGCTTCCAGGTCATGTGACCTATTGACTCCAAATCAGGTCAAGATCATAGTCCTCCATTAGCTGCAGGGGGTACACCTCTTTTTTGTCATTTAAGTATTTTTAAGTATTTTTAATGAATTTTTAAAGGCAAATATTTGCATTTTAGCTCAATAGCTTCCAGGTCATGTGACCTATTGACTCCAAATCAGGTCAGGATCATAGTCCTCCATTAGCTGCAGGGGGTACACCTCTTTTTTGTCATTTAAGTATTTTTAAGTATTTTTAATGCATTTTTAAAGGCAAATATTAGCATTTTAGCTCAATAGTTTCCAGGTCATGTGACCTATTGACTCCAAATCAGGTCAGGATCATAGTCCTCCATTAGCTGCAGGGGGTACACCTCTTTTTTGTCATTTAAGTATTTTTAAGTATTTTTAATGCATTTTTAAAGGCAAATATTAGCATTTTAGCTCAATAGCTTCCAGGTCATGTGACCTATTGACTCCATATCAGGTCAGGATCATAGTCCTCCACTAGCTGCCGGGGGTACACCTCTTTTTGTCATTTAAGTTTTTTTTAAGAATTTTTAATGCATTTTTAAAGGCAAATATTAGCATTTTAGCTCAATAGCTTCCAGGTCATGTGACCTATTGACTCCAAATCAGGTCAGAATCATAGTCCTCCACTAGCTGCAGGGGGTACACCTCTTCTTTTATCATTAAAGTGTTTTAAGTATTTTTAATGAATTTTTATATGTAAATATTAGCATTTTAGCTCAATAGCTTCCAGGTCATGTGACCTATTGACTCCAAATCAAGTCAGGATCATAGTCCTTCACTAGCTGCAGGAGGTACACCTCTTCTTTTATCATTAAAATGTTTTAAGTATTTTTAATGAATTTTTAAAGGCAAATATTAGCATTTTAGCTCAATAGCTTCCAGGTCATGTGACCTATTGACTCCAAATCAGGTCAGGATCATAGTCCTCCATTAGCTGCAGGGGGTACATCTCTTCTTTTATCATTAAAATGTTGTAAGTATTTTTAATGATTTTTTATATGTAAATATTAGACCAGCGTACATGTCTTCGCGTGTTTACCGTACTGTGTGTAGTAGGGGTGCACTAAAAAGTTGGAGCGGCTTTCGAGTCGCTCTGAACCCAGAGAGAAGGAGAGGTGTACCGAGAGGGAATGACCGTTGAATGTCTGTCGGATATCCAACTTCAAACTAACTTCACCGCGGTCTGGTCGTGCGGCTTACGCTGTGAACCAACAATAAAACATGTCTTCTGCTGAGACTCCATCCCAGACTCTGCATCTGAGCCTCTTCTTCAGTCTTCAAGAATATTTACTGACTGGAAACACATGAAAGTGAAAGTATTTATGGAAACCACATTAACGCTGGATACAGGACTCTTTTCTGCATCAATAACACACGATGCTTTTCTCGACAGAAAGACTCTTGTAAAAGTAACAAGACAACAACATGCTGTTTTTATCTTATTCAAACATGTCTTTAAACATGTGACAAAGAGCTCTGGGACTCTTTGGGCTGAGAGCTGATTGGCTGAGTGAGGGGGGTCCTCTCTTTCTCACTTTTCTGTCTGAAAAAGCTGATCTAAAGATGTGACAGAGGCAACATGTGGAAACTAGTGACAGAAGCAAAACCTCCTTGAAGTTGGTCCTTCATAGATTGTGCTCAAAAAACAATCACTTGTTTGTGCTGCTTTTGTTTCAAAGTGATAAACCATTACAATAGTGCACATGCACTGGAACTGGAAATGATTGTGTTAATAGGGGCCAGATTTAAGTTTTTACTTCTTTCTGCTCCTTTTCATTCATACTAAATACTGTCGTTGCATTTGTTTTTAAATGAATTAAAAAAATAAAGATATGTTATATATTATAACAGGGGGAGGGCATTGGCCTTAAGGCCAGAAGGTCGTGGGTTCAATTCCCACCTCTGCACCTTCTCCCACTGATGACTGCTGTCGTTGTGTCCTTGGGCAAGACACTTAACCCCACTTTGCCCAAAGCCCCCACTGAAAGATCAAGGCTATGCTCACAGTCAGAGAGCAGCCTCCTGTGGACTCACCACCTGCAGAGGGTCAGTGAGGGGCTGGTGCTATGAGACTTGGGTGGTCTCTGACTGCCACCCCCCTGACCCAGAAATGGATTAAAGGGAAGAAAATGGATGGATGTTATATATTATATTATATACTATTATAATATTACTCAATGATGTAATCAAACGATTCCTTGATGAATAAATGTGTTTAAATCTAAAGTCAGGAAATGCATCAACATATCATTTTTAAAAAATCATTATATCACATTGTAAAACCTTGAACCAAACAAAGATAAATCTATATTAATAAAGACATCCATGACATTTTCAATAAAACTGAAATGTATTTATGTTTTCATATCTTAACCTGATGATCAATGTAACAGTGTTATCTGTTATGAACTATGTGTATTTGTGTATGTGGCTCATTCTCACTCATCTGTTAACCATGGCAACAATAACCATGCCAACGGCTGCCATGACAACTGATTCCAAAGCTAATCGTTAGCCTCGCTGTTGTTCCCTCTGTGCAAACCGTAAGCACATATTGTGTCAGCTTTTCATCCACCTGATAAAGAGTTTATAAAGGACGTGTCAGAGGTTTATCTGTTAGAAAAGGACACTAAATCGTTGCCATGGTAACATTGCCAGGGTATTAGCTGCAATGGTAGCCATTGTCATAGTACACTTAAAAACTTATCACTATGGTAACAATTGCTATGGTGACAGACGATTTGGCAACAGTTGTTATGATAATTGTTTCTATGGATACAGCTGCAATGGCATTTATCGCTATGGTAAAAGCTGTGAATGACAAAATGGAATGTGTTCTGTGTGAAATAGGAATAAGAAGAAGAATATTGTATTAATTGTTCCATCCACGTCTGAAACATTAAAACCAACAGAACCAGGCCCACTGTGAAAGGACAAACATTAATCCACAATATATTCACCAGTGTGGAAGAGATGGAGAGTGGTGTAATAATCTGTGACTTTAGGATCAGGACGTGACATAAACAACATTACTGTTAGCTATTGGAGGAGACAAGGAAGTACTGGGATACTGGAAACGCTCTTTGTAAATAGAATGGAATCATTTATTGAAAAACAACATCCTAACAATCAATATGGATTTAGAAAGGACAAATCAACTGAACTTGCATTATTGTCTGGACTAGTTTTCCTCCTTTGATCTTCCTTCATGGTCCCAAACAGACGACATATTTGTATTCATCAGTTCATTTCTTTGAATGAGGGCAGTACATATGAATGTGTCAGAAACAGCTTCAACATCAAGATGCTGGAATTAGCACAAAAGATAAAATGCATCCTTTGTCCTAAAGCGGCAGAAGAAACACATGTTTAATATATATGCTCTGTATGTTCATGGGGAGGCTGCACCTTTTTACTTCTTTCTCCATTTAGAGCCCACCACTTTGAAACACAAATACATTTGTAAAAAACAGATAGAAAATTGGAAATACACAATTTGTAAAAATGCTTCAATAGTTTTTATCTGCAGTTTAGTTCAGAATAATAATGTCCCCACTCTGTCTCCTTCATCACATGTCAGTATAAGCTTAGACTTGATGCAGCTTTAAAGGAACCATAAGATTTTCCTTTCAGACAAAAACATGATGTATCCGAGTCTCCAGACACAAAGTAAAGATGTTCAAATCCACAATAAGTGTTTGGTCTGTAAAGCTCAGCAGCTGCAGCACAGGGTTAAGACTGAAGTGTGATCCTGTAGAGTCTAAGGCCCTGTTTATGCTGAGACGCTGCGCAGACGTTTCCAGGCTATTAACAGAAACGACCTGGCTCCTAATGCAAATTTCTCAGCGTTCACATGAGGTTGAAAAACGATGTAGTTCTAGCGCCCGGCCAGTAGGGGGCAGAGAAACTTTACAACACGACACACGACCCCGAGCCCCGTGCCCAGCCCCCCCCTCGGCAGTGTACTTACTTCCTGTGCCAGACCCTCAGAACGTACCAACATCATTCTGCATTTTAACAGCAGCTGTGAACATGGGAACTGAACCTAGAGCTTCGCGTGGTCTCGTTTGGACGAACGAAGGAGTAGAATTATCCTCTGTCCCGCGCTGGAAGCCCACGAAGCTAGTTTGTGTGGGCGGCGCCATTATTGTTGATGATTGTTCTCCGCTACTGCGCATGTCCAAATTTACGTGCGGGGAGCAGCGCGGAGGCGGGGGTCAGAGCAGAGGGGGATTTCACACCTATTCCCTTCTCGCGGGTGTGAAAAAGCTCCCTGCTGTGCAGCGTTTCTGAGTTGTCCCACTCTGCAGGCTGGATCTGAACACTTACGTTTTCACCCCCCTGGAACACTGTCTTCGTATGAACGGTTGGTAGCAACCGACATCCAACTATACCGTTTTACTGCCACATTGTCTCCGTGTAAACTCAGCCTGAGTTGTCCCACTCTGCAGGCTGGATCTGAACACTTACGTTTTCACCCCCCTGGAACACAGTCTTCGTATGAACGGTTGGTAGCAACCGACATCCAACTATACTGTTTTACTGCCACATTGTCTCCGTGTAAACTCAGCCTGACTCTGGGTTCACATGATGCAGCCTCAGCTCTGTCTCCTTCACTTTGTTCCAGATGCTGCGTCTTCACACCTGCTTCTCACAGGTGTTATTGTGTTTATGAAGAGATGAGCTATGTCTAAAAGACTTTCCACACTTTTCACAGACAAATGGTTTCTCTCCAGTGTGGATCCTCTGATGAATTTTGAGATGACCACTGCGAGTATAACTCTTATCACAAACATCACAGCTGAAGGGCTTTTCTCCAGTGTGGATTCTATTGTGTATATTAAGATCTCTTCTTCTGGAAAAACATGTTCCACACTGATCACACTTGTACGGCTTCTCTCCAGTGTGGCTCCGATGGTGAACTGTGCGCTCTGCTGCAGTTCTAAAAGTTTTACTGCAGAGGTCACATGCAAATGGTTTTTCTCCAGTGTGAATTCTCTCATGACTTTTGTAGGGTGAAAACTGAGTAAACTCCTTCCCACAGTCTCCACAGACAAATGGTTTGTCTCCAGTGTGGATTCTGTAGTGCGCAGTGAGGTTAGATAATTGTGTAAAAGTCTTTCCACACTGGTCACACTCAAATGGTTTCTCTCCTGTGTGGATCCTCTGATGAATTTTGAGATTACCCTCTTGTCTAAAACTCTTATCACAAACGTAACAGCTGAAGGGTTTTTCTCCAGTGTGGATTCTGCTGTGGAGCTTTAGACCTTCTTTTCTGTTAAAACCTGTTCCACACAGATCACACTCGTATGGTTTTTCTCCAGTGTGGATTCTGCTGTGGACCTTGAGACCTTCTTTTGTAGTAAAACCTGTTCCACACAGATCACACTCGTATGGTTTTTCTCCAGTGTGGATTCTGTAGTGCGCAGTGAGGTTAGATAATAGTGTAAAAGTCTTTCCACACTGGTCACACTCAAATGGTTTCTCTCCTGTGTGGATCCTCTGATGAATTTTGAGATGACCCTCTTGTCTAAAACTCTGATCACAAACGTCACAGCTGAATGGTTTCTCTCCTGTGTGGATCCTCTGATGAATTTTGAGATGACCCTCTTGTCTAAAACTCTGATCACAAACGTCGCAGCTGAAGGGTTTTTCTCCAGTGTGGATTCTGCTGTGGAGCTTGAGACCTTCTTTTCTGTTAAAACCTGTTCCACACAGATCACACTCGTATGGTTTTTCTCCAGTGTGGATTCTGCTGTGGAGCTTGAGACCTTCTTTTGTAGTAAAACCTGTTCCACACAGATCACACTCGTATGGTTTTTCTCCAGTGTGGATTCTGTAATGCACAGTGAGGTTAGATAATTGTGTAAAGGTCTTCTCACACTGGTCACATTGGTGAGGTCTCTCTCCTGTGTGGACACGCTGATGTCGTGAGAGCAGCTGTTTGGTCCTAAATGTTTTTCCACACTGGTCACACTCAAATGGTTTGTCTCCTGTGTGGATCCTCTGATGTTCTTTGAGATTACGCTCTTGTCTAAAACTCTGATCACAAACGTCACAGCTGAAGGGTTTTTCTCCAGTGTGGATTCTGCTGTGGAGCTTGAGACCTTCTTTTGTAGTAAAACCTGTTCCACACAGATCACACTCGTATGGTTTTTCTCCAGTGTGAGTTCTGTAGTGTCTCTTTAGTGCAGAAGCAGAGCTGCAGGTCTTTCCACACTGATCACAGGTGAACCCCATTCTGTAGGTGGACTTTGTAGATCTGCCACAAACAAACAAACAAAGACATGTTATGAATATATATTAGGGCTGGGACTCGATTAAAAATATTAATCTAATTAATCAATCTCGATTAATCACATTTTAATCGCATATAAATATTTTTCTTTAGAAGAGTGAGAAGTATTTTTTCTCACATGGATTTTTAGTTTGCCATTGAATAATGACTGAATACATAAACGTAAGCAACACATGTTCATCGTGGAGGATCAGACGAACTTCTTTACATCAAATAACGTTTCTGTCATCGCCTCCACACACACTTTCCACAACATACACTTCTTAAAGTCACCCTGTGTAATATTTACAGCTGCTCCGTATGAAAAAAAATGTTAACTAATAACAAATGTGACCTTTTGGAGAATATTACCTCCACCATGTTTTTTGAATTGTATTCATAGGCTTAGAATTTAAAGTGGTTCTCACCCCCGCTCCTCCTAGCTTACGTCACTCACATTTTCTTTTCAAATCTACCTCTAAATGGGCGTAGCCTGGAGGACTAAAGGGGACAGGCGGCTCTGTCAAAGATGTAGAGAGTGATCAGACACCAGCTCTAATGATTCTGTACAGTCTTAGGAGGTGGAGGACTTCTCTTGAGAGAGAGGAGGCAGACGGCGGTCCCCAGCCCTATCAATTTTAGCTGCTAGCACGCTAATGCTAACAGAAGCTTTGCCATGTCCTCCGCGGCTTTTTATATCTCCTACTTCTTTGATCACCGCAGTTTTAAGCTCCCACAGACGTTATTCCTGTGTCTCTTCTCTTCACACCGCGTTTGTAAAATGATATATTATAATAGATCCATGGTAAAATAGTAGCCTCTGTGCAGCAGGTGCTGCGTCTGAACGTGGTCTTGTTTACATCCACTCAAGTGCCCGAGATGTTTGGAGAGATCCGGTCATTTATCAAACTAAAGTATTCCAGTGTTTCCCACAGGATTGGAATCAATGTGTGGGGGCCCCCTCTGCCGGTGGGTGGGGGGGAACGAGCTTCAGTAGAACAGCTGTACAAATGTCACACCCTGGTTGAGGCCTGAAAATATTATTAACAAATTAATAACTAATTACACTGATCGACATAACATTATTTACAATACGTTTATTTGATTCAAAGCTGCTACATAAGTGTTTTGACCTGACAACCAATGTTCCCTCTAAGGCCCTGTTTATACTGAGACGCTGCGCAGACGTTTCCAGGCCATTAACAGAAACGACCTGGCTCCTAATGCAGATTTCTCAGCGTTCACATGAGGTTGAAAAACGATGTAGTTCTAGCGCCCGGCCAGTAGGGGGCAGAGAAACTTTACAACACTCACACGACCCCCAGCCCCGTGCCCAGCCCCCCTCTCGGCAGTGTACTCACTTCCTGTGCCAGACCCTCAGAACGTACCAACATCATTCTGCATTTTAACAGCAGCTGTGAAAATGGAAACTGAACCTAGAGCTTCGCGTGGTCTCGTTTGGACGAACGAAGGAGTAGAATTATCCTCTGTGCTGTGCTCGAAGCCCACGAAGCTAGTTAGTGTGACCGCCGCCATTGTTGTTGATGTTTGTTCTCCGCTACTGCGCATGTCCAAATGTACGTGTGGGAGCAGCAGGAGGCGGGGGTCAGAGCAGCAGGAGGCGGGGGTCAGAGCAGCAGGAGGTGGAGGTCAGAGCAGCAGGAGGTGGGGGTCAGAGCAGCAGGAGGCGGGGGTCAGAGCAGCAGGAGGTGGAGGTCAGAGCAGCAGGAGGTGGGGGTCAGAGCAGCAGGAGGTGGGGGTCAGAGCAGCAGGAGGTGGGGGTCAGAGCAGCAGGAGGCGGGGGTCAGAGCAGCAGGAGGTGGGGGTCAGAGCAGCAGGAGGCGGGGGTCAGAGCAGCAGGAGGTGGGGGTCAGAGCAGCAGGAGGTGGGGGTCAGAGCAGCAGGAGGCGGGGGTCAGAGCAGCAGGAGGTGGGGGTCAGAGCAGCAGGAGGCGGGGGTCA
This sequence comes from Knipowitschia caucasica, assembly GCA_964034765.1. NCBI lineage: Eukaryota > Metazoa > Chordata > Actinopteri > Gobiiformes > Gobiidae > Knipowitschia > Knipowitschia caucasica. Next base: position 44,020,150 of record OZ035831.1, read on the forward strand.
GAGCAGCAGGAGGTGGGGGTCAGAGCAGCAGGAGGCGGGGGTCAGAGCAGCAGGAGGTGGGGGTCAGAGCAGCAGGAGGTGAGGGTCAGAGCAGCAGGAGGCGGGGGTCAGAGCAGCAGGAGGCGGGGGTCAGAGCAGCAGGAGGTGGGGGTCAGAGCAGCAGGAGGTGGGGGTCAGAGCAGCAGGAGGTGGGGGTCAGAGCAGCAGGAGGTGGGGGTCAGAGCAGCAGGAGGTGGGGGTCAGAGCAGCAGGAGGCGGGGGTCAGAGCAGCAGGAGGTGGGGGTCAGAGCAGCAGGAGGCGGGGGTCAGAGCAGCAGGAGGTGGGGGTCAGAGCAGCAGGAGGTGAGGGTCAGAGCAGCAGGAGGCGGGGGTCAGAGCAGCAGGAGGTGGGGGTCAGAGCAGCAGGAGGTGAGGGTCAGAGCAGCAGGAGGTGGGGGTCAGAGCAGCAGGAGGTGGGGGTCAGAGCAGCAGGAGGTGGGGGTCAGAGCAGCAGGAGGTGGGGGTCAGAGCAGCAGGAGGTGGGGGTCAGAGCAGAGGGGAGTTTCACACCTTTCCTTTCTCGCGGGTGTGAAAGAGCCCCCGCTGTGCAGCGTTTCTGAGTTGTCCCACTCTGAGGCTGGATCTGAACACTTACGTTTTCACCTGGAACATTCTTTGTATGAACGGTTGGTAGAAACCGACATCCAACTATAGCGTTTTACAGCCACATTGTCTCCGTGTAAACTCAGCCTAATTTTTCATGGGTCAGGGCAAAACACAACCTCCAGCGCTGCTGGCACCGCCCTAAGTTGGTTTAGGTCTTACCTTGAAGACAGGAAGTACTTTGTGGAGATTGGAAACTGTGTCTCAGATCATATGGCCCTGACCTGTGGAGTCCCACAGGGGTCGATCCTGGGACCTCTTCTGTTCAATCTCTACATGCTGCCGTTAGGTCAGTTAATACGCAGAAACAAAGTGTCCTATCATAACTATGCAGACAACACTCAGATCTATGTCTCACTGACTGCAGGAGAACATGGACCAGTGGACTCACTCCTTCACTGTATCCAACAGATCAGTGAGTGGATGCTGAAGTCAATAATTCCCTTTGACTGACGTATCCAAAGTCGATGCAAGAGCGAGACAAGAGATCTTCACGTTTAACATCTGCATTTAATTATCTTTACAATCAGATACAGAATATTCAACAAAAAAAGTGCTCCTAAAACTAATATGTCCCTCTCCTCTTCCCCTGCGCTAACTGACTGCCAATCTCCTCTCAGCAGTTTCTATCAAAGGGTCCGATGACGTCACAGATCTGGGACTGGTCTGGCCCCTGGTCCTGGTCTGGACCCGGTCTTCCATCTCCACCTGAGCAAACAATGCCCCCCACCACTGGGCGCCTGATTGTGTTGGACTTTTGCCCTCGTCGAGAGTGGGAGAGAGCATTTGTTTATTCTTGGAGTCAATAATTGTCTGGTTTTGTAAGCTGGTCATCTCTTATGATTCCTGAGTGCATATTCCTTTGTCTGATGTGCAGCATTTTGTGAATATTCGTCAGTCCCTCTTTTGACCTATATTAACCAATAGGTCACAATCTTTCAATATTCTCTGGGTGACGGGACTGGGGAGATTCCATCATCCTAGTTCTGGCTCGATATCTGTGAAGAGTTAATACAGGAAGACGAACAACACACAACCACATTGAAACATTCCTTCACTAAACTCTTTGATGACCACTGCTGTCATTCTGAGTGGCTCTGTGCCATTTTGTGGGGCTTTGCTCATTTTTCCAAACACATTTTGTTGAACCAGGAAGTGCTGTCACTTCCTTCTCTCAGACCGTTTGGGATAAATGTACATCGTTAATCAAATTGGTATTATCCGTACAGGAGCTAATCTATTTTAGCAGGTTTCTCTGGGGTTAGTCCCTATACAACGGTATTTTGATTCTCTAATCTGTTGCTGACAAATTGACAGCTCTTAAAATTCTCAAAACTACCTAAAGATCTACTTTTGTGCTATACCCAAATTCATTAAAATGCTTTCAAATGTTTTTGAATCTGTGTTGGTTCTAATCGATCTCATTAATCTATCTCATTAGCTTTTTGCATTGTCAACATTCACCTATGTTTGAAACAAGTGAATTTGACAGTATCTAATAAAACTGTGCATAAACTGTAATGAACTTTATCTACCTTTGAAGTAAATACTTTTGGACATAATATGAAGGAAATGGTCCTTTTACCGTTTGATATGAGCCCTGTCTAAAAATAATCTCTATTTTTGAAAGCATCTATCTATTTTACACTCTATTGTGACTCCAAATCTTGGTTGTAGTTTGAGCCAAAGCATATTCCCAACTTTTGAGTTCTGATTGTAACAATAGCATTGGCAATAGACGTTTTTTTATTGGCCGGTTCTTGTTCTGCAAATCACTATTCTATGTATTGTATTTCAGACAATTCCAAAAACAACACAGTCGTTCTCCAATATTAAAGACATACATCTAAATCAAGTTGCCTGAAAGGGATTTTAACTATTTTAAAACGTTCTCTACGATTATAAGGCTATGAAATTAATTATTTAATAAACAAAAGCACATTCATGGCTTCTGTCCACTGCTTATAACTGTTTAAAGAGTTGTCCCAAACTTAATATGTGTAAATACATCAGCTGTTTGTAATAAACAATAACATTTGACCTGTTCTCCAATGGAGCAGCTCAGAGGCTGCGTCAAAAGCAATGTTATATTTGAGCTATTTTTAGATTTAAAATTGTGTTAAAGCCTGTCGTTCTATGTCTGCATTTTAATACTACTCTCTATAAACACATCTGCACTAATTCCTACAGATGTGGAAAACAGAAACATCTAAAATCTGACTCCATTTGATTCCTTTTTACTTTAGTTATTAGAACAATTTGACCTTATTGATACTTATTTCCACAATAGAACTATTTTGATTATTCACTAGTCTAACTATTATTACTATTGTTTATTCTGACACCTCTTCTTAGCGACTTTTCAACCTATAGCTCCTCGAATCCAATGACATTATAGCTCCAGACTATTTCATTCTATTCTATTATTATCTTAAAGAGTAGATCTGTTTGATGTTATAAGCGCTATTATTTCTCCTTTTAAATTTGCACAACACTAAATTTAGAATGACCCCCTATGGGACAAATATAGAATTTTATTTCATTTTGGCAACTCCGAAAATTACTTAATAATTTTCCCATTTTGCTTTTTTAGGCTGCCCTTTCTATTATTTATTTGTTCTTGTAAATATATGTTTTACACTTCTTTCTAATGATTTAGAAGGTTAAGGACCATGACCACCTATGACAATAACATTACTATACTCCCTCTGTTGGTCGTGGTCCAAAGTATAAAACATGCATCTGTGTGTGTGTAGATTACTGTTCCAATCATCTTCAGTTGTTCCTCCCGGATCGTCCTCAATTCATATTGTGGGCTTTGGTGCCAAAGTAGAGGCTCATTTTCCTCATGATCCATACTACTGTGTTATCCCTGAAGCAGGTGCAGTTTATCTTTCATCTGAAAAACAAACATTAGAACACAAGAAACGCCCACTTTCCTCTCTTCGCATGGTGCGGCCTGTCAATCAATCCAATTGGGCAAAACATAACTGCATTGACAGACGGTGTGTGGCATCAGGGCAGAGGCTGTAGCCAAATACAGACTTAACAATATGTATGTTTCTAATTTTATACTCCCCTAAATGTGAGTTACAAACCAAAGTTGTCCTCCGCCCAATGACCGCTCACTGCGGTTGGACCGAATCACTGTCAGGTCAAACAGCAGAGGGAGGGACTCCCAGTACCTTCAGCAAGGTATTTCATCTCAGAGTACTTTCTCAGAGTACTTTTCTCAGAGTACTCATCCCAGAGTACTCTCACTTTTACACCTGTTCAATAAAGCTTGTTATCTTTGAATCTCTAGTACTTACACCGTATGCTGTTGACAAAAAATAATTATTCCATGATCACATTAAAACATTACAGAAAACTTTTGTTATTCCATTCTCCGTTCAGCACTCCTCAGTTCACTCCACAACACACTCACAACACACTCACAACACACTCACAACACCCCACGTTAGTATTGGTCCAGTTTGTTAAGGTCAACGTAGTGTATTTGACATGACGCACAAACATATAACATACACAAACATATAACATACACAAACATATAACATACACAAGAGGCCTGTAATTTTAACTTTGTTATATTTTTCCATGTCCAATTACAATTGTCTCATGAGCTATTTTATAGTTGCAACTTTCAGAGCCTGCAGAACATGCAAAGCTTTGAGAGATTTTTCCTAAAAGGATCCATTTCAAACTTTAGTGTTTAAACCACGTGGTCTGTACTCGGGCTTGTCACAAACTGTGTCCCCTATATTTTTAATGAGCTCTTGTTACTTAAAAAAAAAACTCATGCACGTGCAATAAATGTTTTTCCCTTTTTTTTTTTAAAAAGCCAGGTCGGATTCATTAAAAATGTAAATTAGTTTCAAACTTTAATACTTCACCTTTGTTTCACGTTCATGTGGAGAAAAGACCATCGTTTTATGTGTGTTGTTGTACTTGCACCAATCATGTCTCAGATAAACTGCCAACAGTTATATCAAAGACATAATTGTCCTAATTGTTTCTAATTTAGCTATTTGGAAAAGAAACATGTCATAAAAGATTTCAAAAAATGTCCCTACATCTTTGTTTTCAACCAATGAACAGTGTTGCATCTATGTGTTATCAGAAATGATCCAATATCACCTTTAGCCAAAATTCAGAAATGCTTTAAATCATTTTTCAAACTTTAATTGTCTGAACAAACCATTTTGTACTAAATGCAGCGTCCATTAAAAGCTGCAGTTCTCTTTCTAGCACCAGTTTCAACTGTGCATGTGATTGTTCTTAAATGATTAACGAGCCACGGTTCAAAGGTTGAAAACACTGCTTTAAATATCCGTATTACCAAGATCATGCAGTTAAAATCAATAATTCTAAACTTCTCCGCGTCTATAACTTTAAATAATACTAGTTTCAATAATAGTGCTCCTCTACCTTAAATATACTGCTGTTCTAATCTCCTTGTGTCTCATGCTAAAGCAAGAGTCTAATTAATTTTAACGATTGTCCTGTATTCTTTCATGCAGCTAAATGTGGTGTTATGAACGAATGACCTAGCTAAATGTGTAAATATGACTTAATATGTCTCTGTGCGTTTGTTGCCTGTCTGTATATTTACCTTCTGTGTGTCTCATTTAGGCCAGCCACGTCTCAAATGTCCGTTAATGTCTTTCTTTTACTCATGGCGTCTTTCAATGTCTTTTGTCTCAAAGTGTCCAATGTCTTTGTCTCAATGTCTTTTTCCTTCTTCTTTAAACAATCACTTTCTTTCTTCTTTCAATCACTTTCTCATGTCTTTCTTTGTCTCAGTGTGTGTCCTTCTTCTTCTTGTTAGGTTTACACAACGTTCTTCTCCGTGCACATAACTCCACTCGGTTTGTGCAAAAGTCTGGTTCTTCTCCATGAAATGGAGGCCGGAGAGGTCTTCTTCGAGAGTTCCTGTTAGCTGCTGCAGCCGATGCTGCAGTCTTTGCTGCCCCCTGTGGGTGAAACGGGGGAGACGCAGATGGTCCGTGCTGATGGCGCCCGATTGAGGTCTTGTGGCAGACGATTTTGGCCAAATGAGACAGACAGAAGTTTTCTCGGAAAAAACAGACAAACAAGAAGCACAAACAAGTGTGTTAATTACCATACGAAACCAATGATTAATTACGAATCTAAGTAAACCTATGAAATAATTACTATTAACATTTTAAACATTAAATTCTGAAACCAAATCTGTATTCAACTGCTATCCTAATCCTAAGTATACTGTTCTTTAAGATCAGTTTAAATTCTATATCACCAAAACGTTGGGAAACATGTTTAATAACTTGTCTAGTCGTTTGGAGATGGTCAAAAGAATAAAACAATGCCTCTTTATAATCTAACTCAAAGTTCTGTGATCATATGACTCCATGACAGTAACATTATCGTGTGTATAAATGTAATTTTCTACAAAAAATATTTGGTATGCCTCTTTCTTAACTGGAGAGAGGGAGAGAGAGAGAGAGCAGACAGAAAGAGGGAGGGGGGGGGCTGAGTGGCCTGTATGCCTCAAGCATTTTTCAGAGAGGGAGCCAGGAGGGAGAAGGAGGAAGAAGGAGGGAGAAGGAGGGGCTGTGTGGTTTCTCAAACAGAGGAGTACATGTACGACTGAAATACACCAAATTCATGAACATCCCCTTTAAAATTTGCTACATTTTCCTCGTTTTTTATCGTGACAATGTTTTATCAGTGGTGAGAGTTCTCTCACGTCAAACGACACTTTACATTTATTTAAATACGTCAGTAATGGAAAACATTACAATTTGCTACCTGATTAATGTATCGAGGGTTCCAGCAGAATCTTTTTTTTTTTTCTGATTCGCTGTAACTATCGAAACATTACATCAGAATACAAGAGAAAAACTCCCAGACTGATCTTTTGTCATTTCTTCACATGAAACTCGTATACTACAGCCAAGTGGCTCCTTCTTTTCTCATTAATCAGATCATTATTATCAGAATCCACATTTTAAATACTTGGCTTTTTTCTGTTTAAATGTACCCTTTTTTTCCCGCCCCCCGGGGGATATGGAGTTTTTATTATCCTATCACTTCTGACCCTAACTATCCCTATTTCTCTAATTCTATTCCTATTTTTTCACTAATATGCTTGTGCCTCTCTGCACGAAGGTGTGCCTCTTTTGCACTTCTAAATCCTGTGGCTCTCTTTTCATCATCTGTTCTGTTTTTTTTGGAGGGACCCATGCTTCCCCCAAGGTTAAAACGTCTAAACCTGACTATTGTTCTATCGCGTCCGATAGAACGCCCCGTCACGGCGGTCGTCTGGCCACGCTGCAATCTGTCGAGCCAAAATCTCTCTCTCTTCTATTTAAAACAATGTGCAGATTTCCAAAACTGTGATCCGCTTACCTTAGAAGCGACCTTTTTGAAGAGCAGAGAGATTTTTCCAAACCCACAAATCCAGTCTCTATAACTGAGCTCATCTCTGTCCCGCTCCTGCCCCGATCACGTCGGGGTCACCAAAATGAAGTCAATAATTCCCTTTGACTGACGTATCCAAAGTCGATGCAAGAGCGAGACAAGAGATCTTCACGTTTAACATCTGCATTTAATTATCTTTACAATCAGATACAGAATATTCAACAAAAAAAGTGCTCCTAAAACTAATATGTCCCTCTCCTCTTCCCCTGCGCTAACTGACTGCCAATCTCCTCTCAGCAGTTTCTATCAAAGGGTCCGATGACGTCACAGATCTGGGACTGGTCTGGCCCCTGGTCCTGGTCTGGACCCGGTCTTCCATCTCCACCTGAGCAAACAATGCCCCCCACCACTGGGCGCCTGATTGTGTTGGACTTTTGCCCTCGTCGAGAGTGGGAGAGAGCATTTGTTTATTCTTGGAGTCAATAATTGTCTGGTTTTGTAAGCTGGTCATCTCTTATGATTCCTGAGTGCATATTCCTTTGTCTGATGTGCAGCATTTTGTGAATATTCGTCAATGCAAAACAACTTCCTTCAGCTAAACGCAGACAAAACTGAAATGATTGTCTTTGGTCCCCAGAAACAAAGAGAGAGCGTCATCTGTCATCTACAGTCTCTCTCCCTAAAACCTTCAAACAAGGTCAGAAATCTAGGGGTAATACTGGACTCAGACTTAAATTTTAATAGCCACATCAAATCAGTAACATCAGCAGCTTTTTACCATCTAAAAAACATTGCCAGGATCAAAAACATAGTGTCTAAAGCAGACTTGGAGATTCTTATCCATGCATTTGTCTCCAGTAGGTTAGACTACTGCAATGGCCTGCTCACAGGTCTGTCCAAACAGGCTGTAAAACAGCTGCAGTACATTCAAAATGCAGCAGCTCGAGTCCTGACAAGAACCAGGAAGTACGACCATATTAGTCCTGACAAGAACCAGGAAGTACGACCACATTAGTCCTGACTAGAACCAGGAAGTACGACCACATCAGTCCTGACTAGAACCAGGAAGTACGACCATATTAGTCCTGACTAGAACCAGGAAGTACGACCATATTAGTCCTGACTAGAACCAGGAAGTACGACCACATCAGTCCTGACTAGAACCAGGAAGTACGACCATATTAGTCCTGACTAGAACCAGGAAGTACGACCATATTAGTCCTGACTAGAACCAGGAAGTACGACCATATTAGTCCTGACTAGAACCAGGAAGTACGACCATATTAGTCCTGACTAGAACCAGGAAGTACGACCATATTAGTCCTGACTAGAACCAGGAAGTACGACCACATTAGTCCAGTCCTCAGGTCTCTGCACTGGCTTCCTGTGGCTCAGAGAATAGACTTTAAAACAGCTCTGCTTGTTACAAGTCTCTCTATGGCCTCGCACCAAACTATATTAGTGACATGTTAGTCCCATATGAACCAGCCCGGACTCTGAGGAGCACAGGGACTGGACTCCTGCTGGGACTCTGAGGAGCACAGGGACTGGACTCCTGCTGGGACTCTGAGGAGCACAGGGACTGGACTCCTGCTGGGACTCTGAGGAGCACAGGGACTGGACTCCTGCTGGGACTCTGAGGAGCACAGGGACTGGACTCCTGCTGGGACTCTGAGGAGCACAGGGACTGGACTCCTGCTGGGACTCTGAGGAGCACAGGGACTGGACTCCTGCTGGGACTCTGAGGAGCACAGGGACTGGACTCCTGCTGGGACTCTGAGGAGCACAGGGACTGGACTCCTGCTGGGACTCTGAGGAGCACAGGGACTGGACTCCTGCTGGGACTCTGAGGAGCACAGGGACTGGACTCCTGCTGGGACTCTGAGGAGCACAGGGACTGGACTCCTGCTGGGACTCTGAGGAGCACAGGGACTGGACTCCTGCTGGGACTCTGAGGAGCACAGGGACTGGACTCCTGCTGGGACTCTGAGGAGCACAGGGACTGGACTCCTGCTGGGACTCTGAGGAGCACAGGGACTGGACTCCTGCTTGGACTCTGAGGAGCACAGGGACTGGACTCCTGCTGGGACTCTGAGGAGCACAGGGACTGGACTCCTGCTGGGACTCTGAGGAGCACAGGGACTGGACTCCTGCTGGGACTCTGAGGAGCACAGGGACTGGCCTCCTGCTGGGACTCTGAGGAGCACAGGGACTGGACTCCTGCTGGGACTCTGAGGAGCACAGGGACTGGACTCCTGCTGTGGACTCTGAGGAGCACAGGGACTGGACTCCTGCTGGGACTCTGAGGAGCACAGGGACTGGACTCCTGTTAGTGCCCAGAGTCAGAACTAAACATGGGGAGGCTGCTTTTCAGATTCATGCTGCTAAAATCTGGAACAGTCTTCCTGAAGATGTGAGACAGGCCTCCTCTCTGACAATGTTTAAAAGCAGGTTAAAGACAGTTCTGTTCAGCTGTGCTACAACTGAGGGATTTTATATTTTTATCTTTCTTTTTAATGTTCTGTGATTATTTATGATTTTAATGCTTTCTTATTTTGTTCAGCACTTTGAGTTGCCTTGTGTATGAATTGTGCTATACAAATAAACTTGTCTTGCCTTGAGCGGCACGTGGAACACTGAGATCTCTGTTGAAAACCATTCACATTTGTATGCACCTCCTGCATGCACCTCCTGCATGCACCTCCTGCATGCACCTCCTGTATGCACCTCCTGCATGCACCTCCTGCATGCACCTCCTGCATGCACCTCCTGCATGCACCTCCTGCATGCACCTCCTGTAGTCGTTTATAGATGGTGAATTAAAGTAGATTGAGGAATATATTTGGTGAATTGCACTAAAAACACAAAATATTCTAAGTGGATTTTTCCCTATTCATATTTAATACTAAATATTTATGGTTTTATTTAGTCATATGGCATTATAAAATAAAACACATGGACCAATAATGATCTAAGATAATTATTGTCATAATGCCACAAAACTAACTTTACTCCGCAACAGGCAACTTTGTGCTAAACTGAAGGGACGCTGGTCTCCCCTACACAAGTGTGTGTGCGTTAGGCGTGTTTGTGGCTCCGCACACACTGCAGCTGGTGTAGTCCGCCGTAAGACCGGGGTCAGAGTTCACGGTGTGCACGGTGCAGTTGGTCCGAGCCCTGTTCTTTATCAAACGCAGCTTAGACGGAACATTGCTGACAACCCAACTACATTTACCCCAAACTTGCGACTCTAACTTTCTAAGAAAAGCGAAATTGCGTGTTTGCTGGAGATGCAGGGAGTGTGTGTGTGTGTGAGCGTGTGTGTGTGTGAGCGTGTGTGTGTGTGAGCGTGTGTGTGTGAGCGTGTGTGTGTGTGAGCGTGTGTGTGTGTAAGCAGGTTAGTGAGAGAGATGCGCGGGTGACAGACATGCGGAGAGCAGGGAATAAAAACATGCAGCGGAACGAATACGTGGCGTGTTTTAAATAGCGTTAAATATTACGCAACGCAATATGTGGCGGTCGGTTTCAAATCCAAGCAATGTATTCTTTCCTTGGCAGTCTGGTGAATGGCAGTCTGGTGAATGGCAGTCTGGTGAATGGCAGTCTGGTGAATGGCAGTCTGGTGAATGGCAGTCTGGTGAATGGCAGTCTGGTGAATGGCAGTCTGGTGAATGGCAGTCTGGTGAATGGCAGTCTGGTGAATGGCAGTCTGGTGAATGACAGGAGGACAATAGATCCATGGTTGAGGAGCACAGTCACGGAGCTCAGTTGGTACACCAGTATAATCGGTCCGTCTGAAACTCATCCTCCAGTGAAGAATGTTCCGCGGTGGAAAATACACATAAAATTGGTCAATTTTTTTAACGCGCTAATTTTTGTGGCGTTAATTAATCGTAATTAACACGTAACACTTAATTAA
>OZ035831.1:44036115-44041115 GCA_964034765.1 Knipowitschia caucasica
CCATGGTAACGTCATGGTAACGTCATGGTAACGTCATGGTAACGTCATGGTAACGTCATTGTAATATATGTTGTTGTCTATATTTATAGTCACTAACGACACATGGCGTTACCTTCAGACTTGAGGTTTATTGCGGCATCATTCTGGACATCACAGCTGCGGCGGGTCACTCTTGCCTTAGACACAGAACTCATTTCAACACGTCACTACTATGTACAGCTCCGCCCTCTGGCCGGGCCTACTACAGGGTCAGCACCATAGACATATATAGAATAGACGCCGCACATGGATCTATTATAATAACTGGATAGGGTATTACTAGCTTGTAGCTGACTAACTCATGTGCTCAGGGGATTCTCGCGGTACTGCAGACTGAACCAGACTGAACCAGACTAAATTCACGTGGGCTACCCAGAAATTTTCCCCATAGAACTCAATGCATATTAAAACAGCTCAACCTCAGCCGACAGAGAACCTGACAGAGAACCTGACAGAGAACCTGACAGAGAACCTGACAGAGAACCTGACAGAGAACCTGACAGAGAACCTGACAGAGAACCTGACAGAGAACCTACAGAGAACCTGACAGAGAACCTGACAGAGAACCTGACAGAGAACCTACAGAGAACCTGACAGAGAACCTGACAGAGAACCTGGCAGAGAACCTACAGAGAACCTGACAGAGAACCTGACAGAGAACCTACAGAGAACCTGACAGAGAACCTACAGAGAACCTGACAGAGAACCTGACAGAGAACCTACAGAGAACCTGACAGAGAACCTGACAGAGAACCTGACAGAGAACCTGACAGAGAACCTACAGCTTTAATAAAGATAGTATTTTGTGGATGTTAGTGTCCCTTGTCGTCCTGAACTTTTTTTCTTCTTAAATCCTTGGGTTTTGTTTAAATCCACACTTTAGTGCCACAAACTCTGCTCCTCTGGCTCTGGCTCTAACTCCCGCTCTGATGAACTGCTCTGATTGGTCAGAGCCGAGCCCCTCTGTGCACGTGCGTGAGACCCTCTGTGCACGTGCGTGAGCCCCTCTGTGCACGTGTGTGAGACCCTCTGTGCACGTGCATGAGACCCTCTGTGCACGTGCGTGAGCCCCTCTGTGCACGTGCGTGAGACCCTCTGTGCACGTGGGTGAGCCCCTCTGTGCACGTGCGTGAGACCCTCTGTGCACGTGCGTGAGCCCCTCTGTGCACGTGCGTGAGCCCCTCTGTGCACGTGCGTGAGCCCCTCTGTGCACGTGCGTGAGCCCCTCTGTGCACGTGCGTGAGACCCTCCCCTCTGTGCACGTGCGTGAGCCCCTCTGTGCACGTGCGTGAGACCCACACACGTGTTTGGTGCAATGCATTATGGGAGATCATCCACTGCACAGAACCGGGAGGACCAGACGATGCCCAAATACAGGAGAGTTTCCCATAGATCTTTGAGAGTTTCTCATAGATCTTTGAGAGTTTCCCAGAGATCTTTGAGAGTTTCTCATAGATCTTTGAGAGTTTCTCATAGATCTTTGAGAGTTTCCCAAAGATCTTTGAGAGTTTCTCATAGATCTTTGAGAGTTTCTCATAGATCTTTGAGAGTTTCCCAAAGATCTTTGAGAGTTTCTCATAGATCTTTGAGAGTTTCCCAAAGATCTTTGAGAGTTTCTCATAGATCTTTGAGAGTTTCTCATAGATCTTTGAGAGTTTCCCAGAGATCTTTGAGAGTTTCCCATAGATCTTTGAGAGTTTCTCATAGATCTTTGAGAGTTTCCCATAGATCTTTGAGAGTTTCTCATAGATCTTTGAGAGTTTCATAGATCTTTGAGAGTTTCCCATAGATCTTTGAGAGTTTCCCATAGATCTTTGAGAGTTTCTCATAGATCTTTGAGAGTTTCCCATAGATCTTTGAGAGTTTCCCATAGATCTTTGAGAGTTTCTCATAGATCTTTGAGAGTTTCTCATAGATCTTTGAGAGTTTCATAGATCTTTGAGAGTTTCCCATAGACCTTTGAGAGTTTCTCATAGATCTTTGAGAGTTTCCCATAGATCTTTGAGAGTTTCATAGATCTTTGAGAGTTTCTCATAGATCTTTGAGAGTTTCCCATAGATCTTTGAGAGTTTCTCATAGATCTTTGAGAGTTTCTCATAGATCTTTGAGAGTTTCCCATAGATCTTTGAGAGTTTCCCATAGATCTTTGAGAGTTTCCCATAGATCTTTGAGAGTTTCATAGATCTTTGAGAGTTTCTCATAGATCTTTGAGAGTTTCATAGATCTTTGAGAGTTTCATAGATCTTTGAGAGTTTCATAGATCTTTGAGAGTTTCTCATAGATCTTTGAGAGTTTCATAGATCTTTGAGAGTTTCATAGATCTTTGAGAGTTTCTCATAGATCTTTGAGAGTTTCCCATAGATCTTTGAGAGTTTCATAGATCTTTGAGAGTTTCCCATAGATCTTTGAGAGTTTCCCATAGATATTTGAGAGTTTCTCATAGATCTTTGAGAGTTTCATAGATCTTTGAGAGTTTCTCATAGATCTTTGAGAGTTTCCCATAGATCTTTGAGAGTTTCCCATAGATCTTTGAGAGTTTCTCATAGATCTTTGAGAGTTTCTCATAGATCTTTGAGAGTTTCCCATAGATCTTTGAGAGTTTCTCATAGATCTTTGAGAGTTTCTCATAGATCTTTGAGAGTTTCCCATAGATCTTTGAGAGTTTCCCATAGATCTTTGAGAGTTTCTCATAGATCTTTGAGAGTTTCTCATAGATCTTTGAGAGTTTCCCATAGATCTTTGAGAGTTTCTCATAGATCTTTGAGAGTTTCTCATAGATCTTTGAGAGTTTCCCATAGATCTTTGAGAGTTTCCCATAGATCTTTGAGAGTTTCCCATAGATCTTTGAGAGTTTCCCAACGATCTTTGAGAGTTTCTCATAGATCTTTGAGAGTTTCCTATAGATCTTTGAGAGTTTCCCAAAGATCTTTGAGAGTTTCTCATAGATCTTTGAGAGTTTCCCATAGATCTTTGAGAGTTTCCCATGGATCTTTGAGAGTTTCCCATAGATCTTTGAGAGTTTCATAGATCTTTGAGAGTTTCTCATAGATCTTTGAGAGTTTCCCCTAGATCTTTGAGAGTTTCCCATAGATCTTTGAGAGTTTCCCCTAGATCTTTGAGAGTTTCCCATAGATCTTTGAGAGTTTCATAGATCTTTGAGAGTTTCCCCTAGATCTTTGAGAGTTTCCCCTAGATCTTTGAGAGTTTCATAGATCTTTGAGAGTTTCCCATAGATCTTTGAGAGTTTCCCCTAGATCTTTGAGAGTTTCCCCTAGATCTTTGAGAGTTTCATAGATCTTTGAGAGTTTCTCATAGATCTTTGAGAGTTTCTCATAGATCTTTGAGAGTTTCTCATAGATCTTTGAGAGTTTCTCATAGATCTTTGAGAGTTTCCATAGATCTTTGAGAGTTTCTCATAGATCTTTGAGAGTTTCCCATGGATCTTTGAGAGTTTCTCATAGATCTTTGAGAGTTTCCCATAGATCTTTGAGAGTTTCCCATAGATCTTTGAGAGTTTCATAGATCTTTGAGAGTTTCTCATAGATCTTTGAGAGTTTCATAGATCTTTGAGAGTTTCTCATAGATCTTTGAGAGTTTCTCATAGATCTTTGAGAGTTTCATAGATCTTTGAGAGTTTCATAGATCTTTGAGAGTTTCTCATAGATCTTTGAGAGTTTCATAGATCTTTGAGAGTTTCTCATAGATCTTTGAGAGTTTCCCATAGATCTTTGAGAGTTTCTCATAGATCTTTGAGAGTTTCATAGATCTTTGAGAGTTTCCCATAGATCTTTGAGAGTTTCTCATAGATCTTTGAGAGTTTCATAGATCTTTGAGAGTTTCATAGATCTTTGAGAGTTTCTCATAGATCTTTGAGAGTTTCCCATAGATCTTTGAGAGTTTCTCATAGATCTTTGAGAGTTTCATAGATCTTTGAGAGTTTCTCATAGATCTTTGAGAGTTTCATAGATCTTTGAGAGTTTCTCATAGATCTTTGAGAGTTTCCCATAGATCTTTGAGAGTTTCTCATAGATCTTTGAGAGTTTCTCATAGATCTTTGAGAGTTTCATAGATCTTTGAGAGTTTCTCATAGATCTTTGAGAGTTTCTCATAGATCTTTGAGAGTTTCCCATAGATCTTTGAGAGTTTCTCATAGATCTTTGAGAGTTTCTCATAGATCTTTGAGAGTTTCTCATAGATCTTTGAGAGTTTCCCATAGATCTTTGAGAGTTTCTCATAGATCTTTGAGAGTTTCTCATAGATCTTTGAGAGTTTCATAGATCTTTGAGAGTTTCCCATAGATCTTTGAGAGTTTCCCATAGATCTTTGAGAGTTTCCCATAGATCTTTGAGAGTTTCTCATAGATCTTTGAGAGTTTCCCATAGATCTTTGAGAGTTTCTCATAGATCTTTGAGAGTTTCCCATAGATCTTTGAGAGTTTCCCATAGATCTTTGAGAGTTTCCCATAGATCTTTGAGAGTTTCTCATAGATCTTTGAGAGTTTCCCATAGATCTTTGAGAGTTTCCCATAGATCTTTGCGAGTTCCAGGCGAGTTCCACTAATCTTTCAGCCCCCATGCTGTCACAAAGCGCCACTGAGCACAACCATTCATTTGAATAGGGCGCCATCTTGGATCGCCGGGGCTTGATTTCAACACGTCACTACTATGTATAGCTCCGCCCTCTGGCCGGGCCTACTACAGGGTCAGCACTAGATCATATAGAGATATCTC
Source organism: Knipowitschia caucasica (assembly GCA_964034765.1). Classification (NCBI taxonomy): domain Eukaryota; kingdom Metazoa; phylum Chordata; class Actinopteri; order Gobiiformes; family Gobiidae; genus Knipowitschia; species Knipowitschia caucasica. The sequence continues at coordinate 44,040,885 of OZ035831.1, forward strand.
ACGTGACGTCACGATGCCTCGAACCATACTGGAGGACAAGCAAACGCTGTATGATGGTGGCGTGCACCCGGGACCGCATTAACATGTTCAACATTGTTGCCGTTTTAGGCTGCAGCAAAAGGAGAGACAGGGAAAATAAGTTGTGTTACCGACTGCAGCCGTCCTTACTTCACACGGCTCAAAAACAGAAGACATCTCAAAGAAACGAGAGAGAAATGGCACAACCATAGA
>OZ035831.1:44048615-44098615 GCA_964034765.1 Knipowitschia caucasica
AGAGACCAGAGAGAGACCAGAGAGACCAGAGAGAGAGACCAGAGAGAGACCAAGGCAAGGCAAGGCAAGTTTATTTATATAGCACAATTCATACACAAGGCAACTCAAAGTGCTGAACAAAACAAGAAAGCATTAAAATCATAAATAATCACAGAACATTAAAAAGAAAGATAAAAATATAAAATCCCTCAGTTGTAGCACAGCTAAACAGAACTGTCTTTAACCTGGTTTTAAACATTGTCAGAGAGGAGGCCTGTCTCACATCTTCAGGAAGACTGTTCCAGATTTTAGCAGCATGAATCTGAAAAGCAGCCTCCCCATGTTTAGTTCTGACTCTGAGGAGTTATATCACTGTTGGAGGAGTCAGGAGCTCACAGAGGAGTTATATCACTGTTGGAGGAGTCAGGAGCTCACAGAGGAGTTATATCACTGTTGGAGGAGTCAGGAGCTCACAGAGGAGTTATATCACTGTTGGAGGAGTCAGGAGCATGTATATATATATGTTACGTTGTACAGAGAACAAAACCATAACAACAGAAAGGAACCTTCACACAGACTATAAAACATGTGGACAATTAAAGTGGATTCATGAGGACATACAAATGAAAACAAAAAGTGTAGTTCCAGTTCCCATTTTAATCAGAGTAACAACAGACGGCCATGTCCTGGTGGATGTATCCTCACGACCGTGTAAGGAATGTCTGATCGTCTCCTTCTTCACCAACGCCCAGGAGAGGGCGCTGTTCTACAACTCTACCTGGGGTTATAAATCATTTTAATTTAAGAAAGACTCTAATGATGAATTATGTACTCTGGGCCAAAGCTAATCAATCTGTTCAAGCTAACTAATCTGTTGTTCTGTAGAGACGCGAGGCCAGTGACGGGGTGACCATTCTTCCTGATATCAGAGTAATATCAGAGTAATATCAGAGTAATATCAGAGTAATATCAGAGTCATATCAGAGTCATATCAGAGTCATATCAGAGTCATATCAGAGTCATATCAGAGTAATATCAGAGTAATATCAGAGTAATATCAGAGTCATATCAGAGTCATATCAGAGTCATATCAGAGTAATATCAGAGTAATATCAGAGTCATATCAGAGTCATATCAGAGTAATATCAGAGTAATATCAGAGTCATATCAGAGTCATATCAGAGTAATATCAGAGTAATATCAGAGTAATATCAGAGTAATATCAGAGTAATATCAGAGTAATATCAGAGTAATATCAGAGTAATATCAGAGTCATATCAGAGTAATATCAGAGTCATATCAGAGTAATATCAGTCATATCAGAGTAATATCAGAGTAATATCAGAGTAATATCAGAGTAATATCAGAGTCATATCAGAGTAATATCAGAGTAATATCAGAGTCATATCAGAGTCATATCAGAGTAATATCAGAGTAATATCAGAGTAATATCAGAGTAATATCAGAGTAATATCAGAGTCATATCAGAGTCATATCAGAGTAATATCAGAGTAATATCAGAGTAATATCAGAGTAATATCAGAGTAATATCAGAGTAATATCAGAGTAATATCAGAGTAATATCAGAGTAATATCAGAGTCATATCAGAGTCATATCAGAGTAATATCAGAGTAATATCAGAGTCATATCAGAGTAATATCAGAGTCGTATCAGAGTAATATCAGAGTAATATCAGAGTCGTATCAGAGTAAGGCGTCAGGAGAGAGGGGGGTTTGAGGCTGTTACCACTTAAACTCGGACTCAGAGACGCCACAGACTCTTCTGTTTGGTCCACGCTATGTTTTATATATATATAAACATAGCGTATGAGGGGGGTGGGTGCATGGGGCGAGATGTTTTTATGTTGATATTGTCTTTGTCCCTAATAACTTCAAATCAGATGCTTTTTATCCTCGAAATCGGAAAGTGAAAACAGAGATTGACTCCTTGGTTGATAGTTGCTAGATTCAAGATTATGGAACCTGTTGTGAGCGGCTTTAAATGTTTGTGTGTGATTTGGGGGACTGGGGAAACTACCTCACTACTTGATGATTTAGCATATAGATAGACGTGTAATTGTTATGTTTTCTGTTTCAGTCTTGTGATGTATCATTCAATTGAATTTGTTGAGAACAAGCTTCTCTCTATTGCCCCATCGGTGTGGGTTGAAGATGTGCTTTTGGCCTTTTCAACATGATGCTCGCATCGATGGGGCATGCAGGAAAAAGGAGCTTCCCGGAGACGACTGGCTTAAATTTGATATACGCATCCTGAAAACATGTGGTAAGCTTCATAAAGACACTTCTGACCTACAAGAAGATATTACGATCAACAGCGGTTTTGGACAAAATATTGGAGTGATCTGATATGGCCAATTCTATGTTTTCTTCAGCTTTTGGTGTTTTTGTTATATGTTTATGTGATGAGATCAGAAAAAATGTTGTTTTGCAGACCAGTACCTTGAAGTCAGGCAAACTTTGCAGAGGGCACTGACCTGCTCCACATCTGACCTTCAGTCAGACGAGGAGCATGCTGGACCAAGAAAGAGGACGCGTAAAACAAAGTAAGTAAACTGTGATTTTTATACAAAAATCTCTAGCAATGGCAATTAATCTGTGAATTAATCGAAAATGTTCCCACTGTGGCACAAATAAAGAATCTCTTCATCTTGATTGTTTTACTGGTAACTGGTAAAACACTAATGCTGTTAAATGTATCCTCAGTCACTTTTATGGAGACAGTGGCTCAGAGAGCTCTGAGCCAGAGCCAAGAAAAGAGAAAAGAAAAGCTCCATTTATTCCACCACCAACAACACAAGCAATGGCCAAAGAACACACTCCTACTTCCCCTTTGAATTTGACCTTTTTAAAAGGTGGTATAAATATTAAACAGAATAATAGTTGCAATTAAACATTTCCACTCAACACATTGGAGGATGTGGAAAGGATGGAGGCATGGATTAGAGGCACCAACATGGAACTGAAGCAGCAAGTGGTTGGTTACACATTTGATTCAAACAATACAATGCTTTACAGCAGTCAGTTCAAGTGCTTGGTTAAAGTGCATCAATATAAAAAAAAAAACAGGTAGTAGAAGCCATTAAAATTAGTTTGAATAATTCACATTGTCTTAATATTGTCAAGTTTGAAAATGAGTAAATCAATCATGAAAATAAGAAATCATTTAAACATCATTCATCCAAAAACAAATGGAAGAAAGTATTAAGGTAGTGGTTATCAAAGCCTGGCTTGTACCGGTTTTCAGGACAGCAGTATATTGGGGTTTAGTGTTTACAATTACTACATAAATATTACCCTGTTTTTTATGAATCTTTTGATATAAATAGGACGGGGACGCTGAGCCAAGGACATTTGGAATGGCTGTGCTGTACAACTTTTGGTAAGTCTAAAAAGAAGAAAATACTAAAGTGAAATGTCCACTGATCTAATCTGTGTGTGCTCATGTCAGACTCTGATGCTGTGAAAAGGGGAAAACCTTTACTGGAACATGACAGACCAAACTAGACAAATCTTCAAGATTTATCTGAGCAGGCGCCACGTGGAACCATCTACAGCTGCAGAAGGAGAGCCATAATCTACACCTACAGCTGCAGAAGGAGAGCCATAATCTACACCTACTGCTGCAGAAGGAGAGCCATAATCTACATCTACAGCTGCAGAAGGAGAGCCATAATCTACATCTACAGCTGCAGAAGGAGAGCCATAATCTACACCTACAGCTGCAGAAGGAGAGCCATAATCTACACCTACAGCTGCAGAAGGAGAGCCATAATCTACACCTACAGCTGCAGAAGGAGAGCCATAATCTACATCTACAGCTGCAGAAGGAGAGCCATAATCTACATCTACAGCTGCAGAAGGAGAGCCATAATCTACATCTACAGCTGCAGAAGGAGAGCCATAATCTACACCTACAGCTGCAGAAGGAGAGCCATAATCTACACCTACAGCTGCAGAAGGAGAGCCATAATCTACACCTACAGCTGCAGAAGGAGAGCCATAATCTACACCTACTGCTGCCTTTTGGACTTTCTAGGCTATTCCCCAAAAAATGTATTCAAGATATGTATTTGTTTTGAATTGTTAATGACTAAAGCATTGGTCCCAAACCCAATGACCTGACAGACTTTTACGGACACACAATTCTGTGAAATTACAAACTGTTGACAAAATGTTGTGGCCATTTCAGTCCCATTATGTAGCCCAGTCTTTTTTGATAAAGTGAATACATTGATACATAACCTGTGCTATAGTGAACTCATTTGCATTGTGTAGCATGTGTGAAGGGAGGGCCATGTTGTTAGAGCTGCAGCTGCTTTTGGATCTGACAGAATCTATTGGATTATATTTTTATAAAATTGCGTCCACAATTTTTGTAATGCATATTTGATTTTAAAAAGATTAAAATGTCTAGTTTGCATCATAGATTATTAAAAAATACTTTATTTGTGTACTTACATATGGTTTAGAATATATGAAAGGAACTATTCAATATATAGTAAGTATTGTAATTGCCATTAAATAATAAATAATATTTGACTTTATATAACAGGAGTAATGTATTGTGTCCATTATGGTTTTTGTGTAGTTACAATATGTACAAAATCTTATTTCATCCAATGCTTTCTAATTAAAAATTGCAATACCAATAGGCATGTTTACATGCAGTGAGTATATGTTCACATGACATGCAGCAGAATTCAATATATACATTATTAGATCCGCGGGACAGAACAGGTAAGCGGATATGCAGCAGGTCCTGAGCGGATCCGCCAAGTCTGCAGCGGACCAGCAGCGCCACCGCGGCAGATCCTCAGTGAAAAGACTGTTATCCGCGGCAAGACTGCCACGGGTCCGCCACGGTCCGCCGCGGTCCGCCGCGGTGTGCAAGTGAAATCCAATGCAGACCCGATCTAGCTATTATAATAACAGCAGCAAGCGATTGCTTCGTTCACATACTCAGCGCTCTGTTTCCCTGGTTCTTGTCTGTCAGGCGCGCTCTGCGCACTGTATTTTCCCTGGTTCTTGTCTGTCAGGCGCGCTCTGCGCACTGTATTCTCCCTGGTTCTTGACTGTCAGGCGCGCTCTGCGCACTGTATTTTCCCTGGTTCTTGTCTGTCAGGCGCGCTCTGCGCACTGTATTCTCCCTGGTTCTTGACTGTCAGGCGCGGGTGTTGCTCGTGTGTGTCTTTGGGAACTAATTATTTTAAAATAGTCTCTTTCAATTGCAAGTTTTGTAATCTGTTTGTTTGATCAATAGATAAAAATAAATGCAATTTAATTAAATGGCACCTTGGCCTGTCTTATACCTGTTTGCCTGCAGGACAGTTCTCTAAACTAACATATCATACTAAAATAGGGTGGGGTTGTTGCAGCAATTAATCTACTCAGAAGTTATCCGAAATTACAGCCAGCTAAAGCTCGGTACCACGCAATAGTTACTTTTACTGGTAACTAGTTACTTTTATAGTGGAGTAACTCAGTTAGTGAGTCAATTACTTTTTGGAAGAAGTACCAAGTAACTATAACTAATTACTTTTTCAAAGTAATTTACCCAATACTGGTAATTATATTTGATAATCTCATTTAACTTCAATTGGAGTGGATTTGAAATAGAATGTTAAACATGCGATTAATCGTGAGTTAACTCACCATTACTATGCGATTAATCAACTAAAACATTTTTATCGTTTGACAGCCCTAATTAAAACCACTGTAAAACAGAAAAACACAAAACCCTTAATATCTTAAACAAAACTTTAATCATTTAAAAACCTGTGAAAAACTTGCTACCTGTGCGTCGCAACCCCCACACACACAGATGTTTATTTTCCCAATGGCAAACAGCACGGCCTCCTACCACAGAACAAAACTATTAATTTCATCACCATAATACTGCATAAACTATTTTAAAAGCTCACCGTAACTTTGGCCAAACACTCACACACAGATGGGCCCAGCAAACACTCTGGCCGCCCACGGAAACTGGCACCTGTCTGGCACGTAGCCAACTTCCTATTTTAAGGCTGACACCAGCGACACCCACTGGTGACACCCACTGGTGACACCCACTGGTGACACCCACTGGTGACACCCGTTACATTAGGCTGCAGCTGACGATTTATAACACGAAAATCAATGAAGATGAAGTCTCCGCTCATAGTGCGCTAAGCTCTCAGCAAGGGACTGTCTGCAAAGTGCAAGATTTGACAGAACGTTGCAGATGGGTTGGTGAATACAATAAAAAGGGTGTGTTTAAAAAGTAAATGTTCCCAGATTTGATGGGTGTAGTAGCTCCCATTCAATGATAGCTAGCTACTACAGCCAAACTTTTGGGAAAAATATTGTTTTCCCCTTCACAGTAACGAAAATGAAATTGGAAAAATTTACTAAAAATCAACAAAGAATTTTTTCCCAGATTTGATGGGCGTAGTAGCTCCCATTCAATGATAGCTAGCTACTACAGCCAAACTTTTTGTTGGGCCTGTAGGCGAACTGCAGCGGGTCCAGGGTGGGGCTGACCACGGAGCGGAGATGGGTGAGGATGAGCCGCTCCATGGTCTTCATCAGGTGGGAGGTCAGTGCGACTGGTCTGTAGTGAGCCGGTTCCTTGGCGTGTGCTGTTTTTGGGACCGGGATCACACAGGAGGTCTTCCACAGGACAGGGACCTTCTCCAGGCTGAGGCTCAGGTTGTACATGTAGCTGAGGACCCCAGAGAGCTGGTCTGCACAGGTCCTCAGCAGCCTGGGACTGATCCCGTCCGGTCCTGCGGATTTCCTCAGCTTCAGGCGCTGGAGCTGACTCCTCACCTGGTCCGGTGTGATGGAGAGGGGGGGGACTGGGGTGTACTGTCCGAGGTGGGGGCTGGCAGCCAGAGGCAGTGTCCACTGGGCTGGGGACGTGTGAAGAGGTGGGGGCGGGAGGGGGGGGAGAATCAAACCGGTTGAAGTACTGGTTAAATACAATACAATACAATACAATACAATGTATTGTTGTATAGCCCTAGGTCACAACAGAAGTCATCTCAGAGACTTAACAAAACCATTGAAATCACCAACACAGGTCAGAGAATCAACAGTTAAAACACATGAAGAATATAAAGCACACACAGAAGAAAATGTCCATACATGTTGTAGAATGCTAAAGTGTCCTGATCATCACCGATCCTTTCTGTTGGACACTAACTGTCCAACAAGACCCTCCTGCATCGACAAGGAAAAACTCTTAAAAAACCCAGTGGGAAAAAGTGAGAAACCTTGGGGAGCACTAGGGAAACCCACAGGGAGGGAGACCCATATGAGAAAGGGATCCGCTCCTCCGGACGGACAGGCTAATGATCCAGGACCTAAGCTAGCTACAGGACGTGGACCAGTGGCCGCTGAACGTGGTCCGGTGCTGGACTGAAGCACTCCCAGGCGGGTCGGGCGGGGCAGTAAATTCGTCCGCCCGGTGCTGGTCTCCATCCGCTGTCCCACTGGCACTCTGTCCAAAGCCGGAGATGTTCTTTAGGCCTCTCCACACGTCGCGGGCGTTTCCCTGGGCCAGCTTCTGCTCCAGCTTTTTCCCATAGTCCTTCTTGGCCCTCCTGATCCTCCACTGGAGCTCGTGCTGGATCCTCTGCTCCTCCCTGTCCCCTGAGATGAAAGCCCTTTTCTTGAGGTTCAGGAGGGCTTTAAGCTCAGGGGTCACCCATGGGTGGTTGTTAGAAAAACACCGCACCTTCTTAGTTGGTACAGTGTTATTCACACAGAAGAGGATATAGTCTGTAATGCAGTGTGTCAGGCCAATATCATTATTCCTACTGTGAAGGGGAAAACATTTTTTTCCCCAAATTCTTGCCTGTAGTAGCTAGCTATCATTGAATGGGAGCTACTACACCCATCAAAACTGGGAAAACTGTCTTTTTTGATTTTTAGTGAAATTTTCCAATTTCATTTTTATTACTGTGAAGGGGAAAACAATATTTTTCCCAAATTCTTGCCTGTAGTAGCTAGCTATTGTTCAAATGGACAGGGCAGTGAGACATTTGGAGTGAGCAATACCATAGTCCATCGGTCCATGCGTTAATGGGGTGTGTGTCTGTGTGAGGCTTACACACATCTAATGAAATAACACATTGCTTTACCAGATGTGAATGAGGAATACAAATAGCCGTGCGTAATCACGCAGCGCAGAGCCTGCCACAGCAACAGCTGGGTCACACTTCCCTGTCGAGTTATTTGCATAGAGCCTTTGACTGTCCAGGATCACAAACTGCTTCACATTTTAAAAACATACAGATCAAAATAATACACTCAGAAGTCAGATTTAAAATCATAGAAACAGAAGAGGCTCCTCATCATGATCTGTGATTTATTCAAAGTGTACGTGTTTCCAGAGTGTTATGGTGCTTTCAGACTGCCAACGCTGAAACGCTGAAGCCCCGCTCACCAGACGCGCATTCTCTAGTTTTCAGACACAGGGTCTTCACACCAGAACGTCCTGACACGAGCCGGAAGTGCTTCACATTCAAGAATATCTTCTAGCTTTTTGAGGCTATGGCCGAGTTTGATTTGTGTCCTTGTCATATCCAGCCACAGACCTGACTGCATCAATCACATGGTTAAAGTTGGAAGGAATAAAGAAATCCTTCATTGTTCTCAGTTTCCCTGCGGTTTTTGCTTCGTTAATTAACCTACCGACTTCTCTCATTTTCTGCCTAATGTAATCATGCTTAGTCTTATCATGCCCGTGTTTTAAGTACAGGTGCTCTCCGAGTCTCAGAATCCCCTTTAGTGTTTTTGATTTTTCTTTTTCCATACTTTTTTACAGGTTTCTTCTTGACAGTTAAATCGTCAGAATCTGAGTCTGCTGGGGTCCAGTGTTCGGGCCCAGTCCCCATGACGTGAGTGGAATCTCAGGTTATGGACCCCACCAGGAGTTGAAAACAAGTACACACACACGCACGATAGGAGCAGCTTTTGTCAAAAACTGTACATTAAATAGACACAGCCCAATTTTGGCCTCATGTGCATTTGTTGATCAAATGTGTTCAGATAAGTAACTGATGTGTGCTTTTTCTGCGTTTGTTGCAGATCTACAAAGTCCATTTACAGAATGGGGTTCACCTGTGATCAGTGTGGAAAGACCTGCAGCTCTGCTTCTGATCTAAAGAGACACTACAGAACTCACACTGGAGGAAAACCATACGAGTGTGATCTGTGTGGAACAGGTTTTAACAAAAAAGGCGATCTCGAGTGCCACAGCAGAATCCACACTGGAGAAAAACCCTTCAGCTGTGACGTTTGTGATCAGAGTTTTAGACAAGAGGGTAATCTCAAAATTCATCAGAGGATCCACACAGGAGAGAAACCATTTGAGTGTGACCAGTGTGGAAAAACATTTAGGACCAAACATCTGCTCGCACTACATCAGCATGTCCACACAGGAGAGAGACCTCACCAATGTGACCAGTGTGAGAAGACCTTTACACAATTATCTAACCTCACTGTGCACTACAGAATCCACACTGGAGAAAAACCATTTGTCTGTGGAAAGTGTGGAAAGTCTTTTAGACATAGCTCATCTCTTCATCGACACTTTAAAACGTGTGAGAAGCAGGTGTGAAGACGCAGCATCTGGAACAAAGTGAAGGAGACAGAGCTGAGGCTGCATCATGTGAACCCAGAGTCAGACTCTACAGGATCACACTTCAGTCTTAACCCTGTGCTGCAGCTGCTGAGCTTTACAGACCAAACACACACAGTTCCCTCCAAATAGAACCAGAATTAGTGTCAAAGGAACTCTGACTCAACCTGCATCAAACACATTGATTTCTTCATAAAGCCCTTAACGAACTCTTTAGCATCATTTCTACAAGATACTACACACATTCTTGTTAATACCGTGCGTAACACCAACCTGCCAGGGGGTCTGCAGATGGAAATTCGCCTAAGGCTATAATCTGGCATATTTACATGATGTATATTAATATGTATTGTTCCCCCTTTCTCAAATAAATAAATAAATAAAAATAAAAAACAGACAACGTTGGGTATGAGCCTGATTCTCTGCTTGTTACTCTGGATGTAGAGTCTCTGGGCCTCATGTATGAAAATTGTGCAGAAAAAGGTGTACATTTTGGGTGTAGATCCCAGATACACAAGATCGGACGTGGCATTTATGAACGTGTGAGGCACAGATCTGAGCGTACGCACCTGCGGCTGTTGATAAATGCCGCGCTCAAAACCAGCGTATTTATGAAAGTCACGCCTATATAGATATTCAGAAAGTGCCTGTTCCACGCCCTGTTTTTGCGACAGGTCAGCAGGAAGTCGGCTAAGAAGCCGCAAAAAGCACTAACTTTTGAGTTTATTCACGTTTAAAAAATATATATATATATGCTATATTATATATACACTTTTTCCCTAGTGTCTAGACCCACTGCAGCACTCATCTCTCCTGAAATTTCGACGTAAATAAATAAATAATTAATGACCTGAATGAATGAATAAACTGCTGGTGCGTCGCATCCTATCTCTGCTCTGCGGAGTAAAGGGCAGTGGCTGAGACAGTTTTGAGCAAGATCAGGTGCATTTATAGGGCTTTATGCACAAAACTAAGGAAAACCCACATTTGCCAGAGGTGAATGAGGCAAAACATCTGCGTAATTACGTGTACGGCGCAGGGTCTGCCACAGGTTGTTCATGCTTATGTAAAAATAAATACACGCTATATACGCTATTTATTCAGCTGCGTTTTAAACAAATTTGCTGAAATGTTTTGATAAATTTTAAAAATCTCTCTTGGATTGCAGAAGTGAATAAATTAAGAATGAATTCATATTGTGCAGCGGTGGCTTCATCAATGAAGCGTCTGCAGCGTCTTGTGAATGCACTGAAGCGCTGAACAGAGAGAGCGTTTGCGGTCCAGATTTTACAGAGAAACTCTGGAGCCAAAACTTCTGAATGACAGCATTTGAGGAGTTTTGTGGCGCGTCTCTCATGGCACCTGCTGTGCCCAAGTGAAAAAAATATACATTTAAATATATTTATAATGTATTCAATTTCTTTCTTTTTTTTATAATTTTATTTATGCATCTTCAATATGACAATTCACACATTATGTGTGTACCAGACACAGAATGACATGCCTTTTCTTTCAAACATATAAACAAAACAGAAAAACAAAAAACAAAAAATATATATAATGCAATAGATTGACTGAAAAAAAATTACAAAACATAACAAAAAAATAAAAATAAAATAAAAAAAATATGAGAAATGTACACGAGATTTCCATACTGTAATAAAAGGTAGATTTAGAGTTGCAGGTCTTATTATAACTATATCAAGGTATGCCAACCATTTTCAAATCCTCAATGTATTTTAGGAATGGGCGCCACGTTCGTTCGAATTTGACAATTGAGCCAGAATTTTTTCTATATGTAGAAAGTGCATAAGATCAGTGATCCAGTGGGAATGTGTAGGAGAGGACTCATCTTTCCATTTAAAAAGAATAAGACGTCGTGCCATCAAAGAGGCAAAGGCCACAGCACGCAAGGAGTAATTTGGGATAGTTACTCCAGGAGGCATCACCCCAAAGAGCGCAGTCAGAGCATTGGGTACAACTCTGATGCTGTAAGCCTCTGAAAAAGTTTTAAAAATAGATGTCCAATAATTATAAATGTTAGGGCATGACCAAAAGGTATGTATGAGTGAACCAACATCAGACTTGCAGCGATTACACAAAGGATCTGTGCCCGGATAAAATTTAGCTATTTTCTCCTTAGAAAGGTGTAATCGGTGGAGGACCTTAAATTGAAGAAGTCCATGCCTGGCACAAATAGAAGAGGAGTGCACCCCTCGAAGCATGGCCCCCCAGAGCTCATCTGTTACGTTTAGTGCTAGATCCTTTTCCCAATGTGATTTAATAATAGTCAAAGATGGAGACTGTATATCAAACAAAATATTATAAATTTTTCGAATGCTTCCCTTTTTAGAAACATTTACATCTAGTATTTCGTCTATAGCTGAAGCTACTGGTAGATTAGGAAAGGAGGGGTATTTGTTTTTCATAAAATGACGTAACTGCAGATAACGAAAAAAATGCGTTTTAGGTATATTAAAATTTTCGGTTAGTTGCAAGAATGAGGCAAAAACATTATCAATAAAAAGCTCTTTAAAGGTGTGTAACCCTTTGTTGTTCCAAATCTTAAAAGCCGAGTCCACCATGGACGGTGGAACTGCATGGTTTGAAAACAAAGGCGCCTTTATTGACATAGTATGCAGGCCAAATTTTTTCCTACACTGTACCAATATTCTCAGCGAATCATAAAGCAGGGGGTTACGTTTGAAATGGTGAATTTCTAAAGGGAGTGATGTTGTTAACAATGCTGGCAGAGAGGTATTTCCACAATAATTTTTCTCAATATTAATCCAAGAGGGAGCCACATCCTTAGTCCAATACAGCATATTTCGTGTATTTGCTGCCCAGTAATAGTACTGAAAATTTGGCAGGGCTAAACCACCTAATGATCTCGGTCTTTGCATAAATTCTTTGCGGATTCGTGGAGGCTTACCATTCCATATGTAAGTTGAGATAAGTTTATCAAGAGAAACAAAAAAACTTTTTTGGTAGGTAAAGTGGGATACATTGAAAAAGGTACAAAAATTTTGGCAGAATAGTCAAAGTATTCAATTTCTAACCAATACATTTTAAGCATAGTTTGTAGAATTATATTTTATTATAGTATATTTAAAGTATACTAAATGGTTATTTTAGAGATTTACTCCAAATAGATTTTTTTATTTAATGTATTAAAATATATTTGAGAAATAATATATTCATTTTTATTACGCTCAAAATATATCTAAAATATATTACAGTTCTGCATTATAAATATATTATATGGTGGTATATTTAAATGTATTGAAGAAAAAATGTATTTGTTTTTAGTACAAGAAAAATACATTACAGATTAGTATTCTAAATATATTGTATGGTAGTACACTTAAATGTATTTAAGAGAATAGACTAGACTTTAGTACACAGAAAATTCAATAGTGTTGAATTTACAGCTGTTAAGAGAGAAAAGGAAATATATGTAAGTTTTTATTTTTCATTTGCACTAATACTGCAATAACCAATCAATATGTTGTTAATATGGCAAAAAAGAGACTTTGCATTTCCTTACTTTTAATCTCTTTCAATATAATTTGGCAGAGGAACAACAAACAGTTTATTCAAGGATCCAAACATCACACATTTAAGTTTTAGTGACTGAGGATCAACAGCAAATACATTGCTGGTCCTTAACACTTCAGTAATAAATGTAGAAGATATCTTCAGCTATCTCTCCAAACATGATCAGTTTTACGCAGCTCTTTAACTAAAACACAGAAGCTTTCTATACCTGACAATCCATTTCAGATGTAAAATCTATTAGTGTTATTATTTCACAAAACCTTCCATCATTCAGCTGTACAACAGAGTTATTTAACTTTTTAAGAGTTGTGTTATTATATGAATGATACAAAACCCCAGCATATGTGAAACGATCATAAAATAAACCAGAATGAATGGCCAGACCTGTAACATTTTTAATTGCCATTCTCTGTAATACAGACGTGTTTTGTCGTTTTGGACCAAATCCTCTTAAACCTGTCGAAATTCCTTTGACTTTTTTACCAAATGAAAACTACCCTGTAGTTTGGAGAAAAAGTCTTTGACATTTTCACAAGCATTTGCCATAACTGTATTGGTGTGTCAGTGTTAGGGCAGGTCCTGGGGCCGTGCTATGCAGGTCTTGGCAGTGTTATGGGCCGTTCAGACCAGAGCATGCGTTTTAGCGTTGACTTCCAATGCATAGTCAATAGTGACGTCCATCAAGACTGGAACTACAAGTGTGTCGCACGCACGGACTGCACAGCAGAGGCAGCGTTGCAGCAACTCAACGCAGGCAGGAGACCGAACATAGCTGAATTCTTTTCTGCCCGCCACACGTGCATTGACCAACCAGAGAGTCGCAGTGTCAAGGGGTCACAAGCGGTCTGAAGAGCAGACTGAAGATACAGCCAAAAACAGGAGCTAAACAGGACAAAAACAGGACTTCAACAGTATTGACAATGGGCCACACAGTGCTTGTTGAACATTTGTCTCCAGCCTGAGTTCTATTCACCTGTGACCGTAAAGAAGTGCTGCAAACGTGTTTGCGATGCGGAAGTACTGTTTAAACATGTGGAGCAGGTCCGTAAACACATACTGCTGTTTATCTATCGAAGATTTTCGGACTCAGAGACGCTGCAGAGCTGCATTCTTGTGTTAGAGCAGGTCTTGGGGCAGTGTTCAACAGGCATAGGTCTGGCAGTGTTTGGGATGGTCTAAGGCAGTGAAGGTTGGACTCCACGATCAACAAAGTAGTTCCTTATCACTGACTCAGAGAATGTGTTCTAGATGAGGAACAGATGAGAAGCAACGCTTACTGAAAACAGAACAGATGAAAATAGCCGTTCATCTCACCACCAAGAAACCGAGGACTCAAAGCGCATGGACTAAGACCCAGGAACTAAGACCAAGGACTCAGGAATTGGGGTTCAGGACTCTGGCCACCTAACCCTAACGGTTAAGGTGGTAGTTTGTGGTTGAAACATGTGTGACATACATCATCTTTAAAGGCACAGACCCCAGCTGTAATGTCTCATAGTCTTGAAGTCCAATGCCCACCTTAATGAAAACCGTCCCGCTGCTGACAAAATCTGAATTAAATTCTTGTTATTATTAAAGCGGTGTAATGACAACGACAGCTGATGCGCATGCATGTGTAGTCGCGCGCACGCACCTGTGTTGGCACCGGTCACGATCGCCGTTTTCCCCGTGCAACTTGACCGCACGCGCGTGGTCCCAGCGAGTCCTCTTCTGTGCGCGCACCACGAGCACGAGCACAAGCGTGCACGACGGCCCAAAGAGGGTGCCCGAGGAGTGTCCACCACGCGCCCAGGTTTGCGCGCTGAGGAGAGCGCAAGGCTTTATCCAGAGGGGGGAAAGGCTTGTTGTGGGGCAGGGCCACGGTCATCTGTATAACCTCAATCATTAACAACGACAGTCCGCTTCTGAGGTCAAAGGTCACATCATGAGGTAATATTTGGTCTGACTCTACACACTAGAGACTGAAAGTATTTCCCATCATTCCGTTCAAGACAGCTTTTCTGTCAATGAAGATGCTTAATGAATAGAACACAGAGAGACCACACCCAAGACACACAGCAGAGATAACCCCACCACAGAGAATACGTGCACACACACACACTCACACAAGTGCAAGCAAGGCAAGTTTATTTGTATAGCACCATTCCATACACAAAGGCAGACTCAAAGTGGCTGAACAGAACATAGAAAGCATTATAATCATAACATTCAAAGTACACTTAAAAATATATAGATATAGATAAAAAATATAACATCCCTCAGTTGTAGCACAGCTAAACAGAACTGTTTTTAATCTGGTTTTAAACATTGCAGAGAGGAGGCCTGTCCCTCACATCTTCAGGAAGATTGTTCCCAGATTTTAGCAGCATGAACTGGAAAGCCGCCTCCGGCCATGTGTAGTTCTGACTCGGGGCACTACAGGAGTGCCAGTCCCTGTGCTCCTCAGAGTCCGGGCTGGTTCATATTGGGACTAACATTCACTAATATATTTTGGTGCGAGGCCATGGAGAGACTTGTACACAAGCAGAGCTGTTTAAAAGTCTATTCTCTGAGCCACAGGAGCCAGTGCAGAGACCTGAGACTGGACTAAATGTGGTCGTACTTCCTGGTTCTAGTCAGGACTCGAGCTGCTGGCATTTTGAATGTACTGCAGCTGTTTTTACAGCCTGTTTGGACAGACCTGTGAGCAGGCCATTGCAGTAGTCTAACCTACTGGAGACAAAGCATGGATATTAATCATATCAGGTTAATTATAAGAAATCTAGTGAGCTGTAGGTAGACAACTTTTTCAAGGACTTTCCCCGTAGCATCCAGGCTCTCTTTTTTAGCAGGGGCCTTGAGTTTTCAGGCATTTGGGAATATCCAGAATGAAGGGACATGTTTACTATCTGTGTGAGTGAAGGTAACCGACTGCCCAGAACAGACCTTCAGAAATTTAGTGGGTATACATCCGGCTGGCATGTGGAGGACTCAGACTGGAGATTATTTCTGGACATTTTTATCATCTATCAGGAGCAAAGTGAGTTAGCTCGAGAGAGCCTTTTCTGCTGTTGGATGGTTATACTGTGGATTGGAGACAATGGGCGTTTTTTGATGCCTCGAACCTTGTCATTGAACAAGTGTGCAAACTCATTCATTTACCGTTTGGCAGTTAGCTCTAATGGCATTTGAACAGGGGGTTTGTAATCTAATAAGCTGTTGAAAACAGAACACGCAGATTGTTACTGCAGCCTTCAATCAGTACAGAAAAATACCTTTCTCTCGTACTACGTAGCACCCTTAAACTCGCACAACTTATACTTGAATATCTTGATAATCAACCTGGAGGTAGGACTTGCGCCCACTTCCGCTTGACCCTCCGGCACATTCTCTTCAGTGGGGGGGGGGGGGGGGGGCGGTTATCCTGAAACCGATCTGGCTTTAGTCCACGCGCCTTCTGCTTATTTTTCACTATTTTAAACCTTCACAGGCAACGGTATCCAGAACATGCAAAACACTAGAGGTGACAGAGTTAAACATTTCATCTACAGTAGAATACGATGCATTTTCAAGAAGTTATCATTCCCATAAATAGTTCACTCGTTTTTCATTTATGTGTCTTCTTCGAACAGTGCAGAGTCCACTGGTGGTTTGTTTAGTGAAACACATGTCAAAAAAAACCATCACACACAGTTCATTTTGTTAAGACAGTTTGTACCATCCCATATCAATTTATTTAGTTATGCACAAGGCAGTCCCACAAGATATCAGGAGAACATGTATCACAGACTTTCTCTGACCAAATGGGTTTAAGAAAGACACATTAGTAGTAGTTGTGTATATATGGGTGACTTTCTCATTAGAACAAAATGTGTGTTCAAT
Organism: Knipowitschia caucasica; assembly: GCA_964034765.1. Lineage (NCBI taxonomy): Eukaryota > Metazoa > Chordata > Actinopteri > Gobiiformes > Gobiidae > Knipowitschia > Knipowitschia caucasica. The sequence continues at coordinate 44,065,663 of OZ035831.1, forward strand.
TTGTAGAATGACTAGTACCCCCGAAATCTTTTGGGGGGGTGACTTTTGTTTTAAAGGTACACATACACGTTATTATGACATTTTATTACAGATTCCCCTGGACTGGCCACCTTAACGTAGGGGGAGGGAGTTTGATAATCAAATGATCCTGGGAGCACCTCTCCAGTGACACGGAGAGAGGTGATTGGTAGGATCTGACCCCCATTGCTTCAGTTGTTGGACTCTGTGCTATGGCCACAGTTTTGTCCCTCACAGGTTCACGGATACAAGCGGCCGGAATGAGCTTCCTCCGCAGAGTGGCTGGTGCTCCCTTAGAGATATGGTAGGAGTCTCAGTCACATGGGAGTAGCTCGGAGTAGAGCCCGCTGCCTTTCTCCAGTGACTGAGAGTACCGTTGAGGTGGCTCGGGTATCTGTTCCAGATGCCTCCTGACGCAGAAGGAGGCCCCAGTGAAGACCAGGACACGCTTGAGGTTCTATGGCCCGATTAAGCACGGAGACGCTGCGGCTGTAAAAAACCTAAAGTTGGATGTCGGTTGCTACCTCCATTTATTCTTTTGTTTTATTTTATTTGTTTATTTGACAGGGACTACACAATAAATGTAATGTTCAGATCCGGACATAGCTACAAATAATTTTCATCCGTATCCCTGAGGAGGAGGCAACATGACAGCAGGTTTACCATGGATTCACATCATGAGACTGTGTTTCCAGGGGGTGAAACAAGCCCCGGGGATCCCAAGATGGCGCCCTATCCAATGAATGGCTTGTGCTCAGTAGCCTGATCAATAAAAATAACTGGATAGGGTATTACTTGCTTATAGCTGTCCCACCCATTGGCAAAGGTACTGCAGACTAAATTCAAGCGGGCTACTCAGAAAAAAAATGTCCCATAGAACCCAATGCAAACAAAACACTCGACCTCAGCGACAGGAGAACCTACAGCTTTCAAAGGTTGGATTTGTGGGGATTTTAGTGTCCCTTGTCATCATGAACTTTTTTTTTTCTTCCTTAAATCCTTTGGTTTTCTTAAATCCACACTTTACTGCCACAAAACTGCTTCATTCCTTCCCCTCTGACTCCACTCTGCCGCTGCTCTGATAAGCAGCTCTGATTGGTCAAGCGTGGCCGGAGCCCTCTGTGGCACGTGCATGAAGCCACACAGCGTAATTGGCCGCAAACGCATCAAGGGAGCTCGTCCACTGCGCAGAACGCGGAGGACCAGAACATGCCCAAATAAAGGCCAAATTCATGCTATTTCTCCCGGTCTCCGTGAAGTCCCATCGCTACTGAGCACACCATTCATTTGAATAGGGCGCCATCTTGAATCACCGGGGCTTGTCATAGTGCAAATGGGACCAGGGAGATAGTAATAACTCGCCTAGATTTGGCATCGTTCGCAGAGTTGACAAGCTCCATAATGCGTTGCGCAAATACCGTGTGTGGCGTGTCATGCACGAGCACAGAGGGGCTTGGCCGCGAACAAGCGCAAACAACAATGCGGCGGGTACACAAACTAGCTACGTGTGCTTCGAGCGCTACACACAGGTGGATTCTACTCCTTTGTTCGTCCAAACAAAAACCACGCAAAGCTCGATTTCAGTTTACATTTTCGCAGCCACGGTTAAATGCAGAATGATGTTGTGCATTTTTACACGTCTTGCAGTGGAAGTTATGGAGAAAGTAGAATAACTCGTTGGAGGGCTGGGCTCACTGTTGTCCGTGTGGTAAAGTTCCTCTGCTCACACTGGCCGGGGCGCTAGAACTACATTGATATGTCATCCTTGCAGAGGTGAGCGCAGTGAAATGTGCATAAGGAACCAAGGTTGTTTCTGTTAATAGCTTGGCAACGTCTGCGCATCGCCTCTGTCTAAATGGGGCCTATGAACTCTCAGCGCCCTGGGAAAGCCTTGGGGTGCCCCCGGATGAGCTGGAGGAAGGTGTGTGTGGGATAAGGGAAAGTCTGGCGTCTCTGCTTAGACTAGCCTGCCCCCTCGATTCCGGCAAACGAGAAGCGGAAGAAAATGGATAAATGGATATTACTGTCAATTTAATAACTATCAATATAATCTGGTATACTTTACAGTTACAATCTGTACACATTTTTTACCTTTAGTAAGACAGTACAGTTAAAAATTACATATTGTATGTTTAAAATTCCAGGTGAACACCCCCCCCTTAGAAACATAGACATAAACATGCAGTACTCATTATTTTTAAATAAATGTATTATGATGTGTGTTTGAATGTTTTGAGTGCCCTGGATCATCACCGCTGTCCTTTTAGTTTAGACCCTCTAACAGTCCAGCAGACACCCTGCATTTGCAAGGAAATAATTCTAAAACCCGAGTCGCAGATATAGAGTTGATCTTGGCCTAACTTAACACTTATATAGGGCCCTATAATGCATATTCACTATGAAAAGTTTGAATTGATTGATCCAGCTTTATCTTAAGAAGTTATGGATGGTAAAGGATGCCTCAGATATCCTTTTTGATTAATATTTTTGGAGGCAGCTTGGTCTTGTTCACTCCATGAATTGTTTCCACTTCAACAAAGTCAAACAACATATTTAGGCCTTGACTTTTTCCCCGGTTCCAAAACTGCTCAATGGGGGAAGTGCTAGAGCAGAGTCATTTTTTCAGGATATGAAAGATACGGTAGATAAAAAAATAATCAATAAATATCATTCTTAGCTTGAATTAAAGATCTTGACCACTTAATTTAAACAATAATCAGACAGAAAAGTTGAATACAAATGTTTATTCAATAGAAATTTATTGGAAGAAATTGAATTCAAGTCACTTTGCTGTCCTTAATAAAGTCACTTACTTGCCCATTTATAACGTCCCCTTGCTGCTGTCACTTTATGCACTGCTTACTGCATTTTGTGTGCACCATGTGACCTTGTATATTGTATATAGTAATAGTCCATAATGTATTTTAATATTTACAAACCTTAGAAGTGTATCTGATTTAATTATGCCTAATGCCGTGTTCAACCGAATCATGCGTTGATCGACTTTCAATGCAAAGTCAATGGTGACGCGTGTTTGAGCGTGGAACAGCATGTGCGTCTCGGGATACCACAAACGACTGCGCGCAGAGGCGCAGGGGTGGAAAATCGACGCACCCAGGAAATAAACATTGCTGAACTTTCCTCGGGACCGCTCTGCAGCGACCAATCAGAGAGCCGTAAAGTGGTCACGGACACATAGTGGTCTGAGCGAGCATACTGAAAATCTCCGTAAACAGCCAAAACAGGACTACACCAGGACTAAACAGGGTTGAACAATGGGACATAGTGCCTTTGTGAACTTATGCGTTTTCTCATGCTCCTTGACTGTATACACCTCATCGAGCATAGTGGAAGTACCGTTAATGATAAATAACCTCCGTGGAACACATACAGCTGTTATAATAAAGTCCTCTGGAAGTCTCTGGACATAGAGACTCCTGCAGAGTTGATTATTGGAGAAGACTTTACACAAAAAGCCACTAAGCTTTTAACTCCCTTAGCATCAAAGTCCCGCCTGCTACTATCCGCCTCTTCCGCGGGCGCCACCCGCAGCCCAGGACTCTGGTCTGAACACCCTTGCACAAAAATCCCGAAATTTAGAAAAATGTGCGTCTGTGCCGCGCACTTGTGGACTGGTGTCAGCGAACCACCTCCTCATCAACGCTGGGGGGGCGAGGGGGGGGGGGGGGAAAGACCAAGAAATGGTGGTGGATTTCCCAGACTTCACTCTGCCCCCCAGCCCAGTGAACCACTCCTCAGGGAAAGGACATCGAGAAGTGAACTCTTACAAGAACCTGAGTGTTTCTCTGAACCACAGACTGGACTGGGACTCATCACACAGACCTACCTGTGTACTGAGGAGCTTAGTCTTTTGGATGCAGGGCCACTCCTAAAGACCTTCTATGAATCCTATGGTTGCATCAGCCTCATGCAGCGGTCAGGTCGTGGAGCACGCAGCATCATACAGAGAGGGACAGGAAGAAGCTGGCAAGGTCACCAGGAAGTCCACTTAAGTCCCTGTGCTGTTCCCTGGACACAGTGCAGCATGTGGGGGACAGGAGGGTCCTGGGCAAACTAACATCCTATGCTGGACCAAGACTGTCACCCCCTGCAGGACACCTCCTCTGCTCTGGAGAGCAGTTTCAGGACAGACTAATTCAACATCGCGTGTGAAGGAAGAGGTTCCGTAGGTCTTATCCTCCTGCTGCTGTCAGACCTGAACAATAAGAACTGCTGAGCCTGTAAATTTCATTCCTCGTATTAAGTCAATTCCTTAAATCAGTGCAATGTGCAATACTGCAACATCAAATGTCACAGAACAATGTCACTTTACTTATATACTTTTTATCCGCACTATTAACTGTACAGTAATATAACTGCCTACTACATATATATATTTTTGACTGGTATAAGCGTTTGGTCGAAACATAGCTTCCGGCAGTTTCTTCTGCCTGAGCAGTGTTAGTGGAGTAGTTCTCTCCGTGTCCGCGTAGGTTCCCGTCTCCTCTACCCCTAAAAACATGCACCACATGAACGCGACCCCCGCTCCCATCGTCTGTGTTGTGTGCCTTATGGCAGCAGCAGTAGCCCCGCCCCCGTCCCTCGTCACACCACATGAACGCGCATCTGGCAGCAGCAGTTCATCTCCGTCAGGGTCTACTCGTTAAGTAAGTATATTAACAACAAACTCTGGGAGTGAAATATTTAGCATAGATTAGCCTCAGTTGTTAACCTAGACTATAACCACTGGACGGACAGCAGCTTGTTGTTAGGTGTTAGCTAGGATAGCATCACTAAGAAAGAGATAAAAACAATCCAGTCCTTTATAGAATAACCACTGATTTTATAGTTTGGTACACTGATAACTGTTGTGATAAACATACTGTTGCAGATTGCAGTGTGGACGTGATGCACTGTAACATCTGTTACAGTGCATATGTATTAGATGAATGTAATGCATATACATCTACAACAACATTACATGACGGTTATTTAACGTAATACATTACTGCTTTCCTCACAATTTGTAATTTGGAGTTCTTTATCTTTTATAAAGCATCTCACTGGAAGCTGCCTTCTCAATGTCACAAAATACAGATACATTTATTGATGTAATCAACATCTGTATTATGTGCTTATTGTTCAGAGAATGAAGACAAAATCAAAGTGTATCAGAGCTGTACAGTGAGATGTGGGGACTGAAAAACAATTCCAGTAAAGCTTGTCCGAAACGCAAAAGTACTGTCATAACTAATTCAGTTACACTATTACACTGTAAGGAAACTCACCACTTTGAAAGAAAAGCTACAAGTAACAGAATATATAAAGTCATTTGTCATAACGGTTCTTTCAGGGAAGCACTGAACGCCTCTGTCCAGAGAAGCTGCTGACCAGATCCTCCCAGCCTTTTCCCTGGTGCGTCTGGGACAGGTGCCCAACAGACCATTGCAAAACGTGCTTTCCTCAGCGGCCCCATGGTGCACGTCTCAGCGCCCCATGGACACTCGCGGCCCCCATGGTGCACGTCCTCAGCGGCCCCATGGTGCAGTCCACTCTGCAGTTCTGAAATATGGTTGTAGTTGTACTATTTCAAAATAAAAAAAAATACATTCACCTCTTTCAATGTGCTTTGTTTTATAGTAGGAAAACAAATACAGTCTGTACGAGTCTAAGAAACTTTATTATGTAAAAGAAGATTTGAAGTTATAGCCGGAAAAATATACACAATGTCCCTACTAAGACAAATAATTACAGTGATGGTAAGGCAACGTTTGTGTTATCACTTTTAGCTCAAATGAATAACACTGTTATTATCCAGGTCCTTATCCATCGCTGCTGCAGCGAACACTATCAGAGATATCTAACCAAAATGTTAATCTTTATGTTGTAGTTTGTTTGAACACATTTCCTCAAAATAATTCATAAGCAGCCACGCACACACAGCACAAGCCACAGCACAAGCAACACAGCACACGCAAGCACACACAGTCACAACAGCACACAGCCCAAGCACACACAGTCCCAAGCCACACCACAAGCACACCAGCCACAGCACCCGTCACAGCACACCCAGTCACAGCCCACAGTCACAAGCACACACAGCCCACGCACACCAGCCACCCACCACAGCCACACGCACACCAGCCACACGCACACACAGCCACACGCACACCAGCACCGCACCACAGCCACAGCACACACAGCCACAGCACACACAGCCACACCACACAGTCACACCACACAGCCACAAGCACACACCACACAGTCACAAGCACACACGTCACGCACCACAGCCACAGCACACACAGCCACAAGCACACACACCACACGCACACACAGCACACCACACAGCCACACGCACACACAGCCACAGCCACACACAGCCAACGCACACAGTCACCGCACACACCACCACACAGCCACGCACACACAGCCACAGCACCACAGCCACACGCACACACAGCACACGCACAAGCCACACGCACACACAGCACACGCACACATCACGCACACACAGCCACCGCCACACAGCCACGCTTCAGGGGCCAGGTTGAAGGAACTGGAGTCTTCCTCTGGCAGAGATTTTCTTTGAAACATAATAGAAGAGACATCAGTTTTATCTACTCAAATATGACTTTGATATATTATCATCACACAACATCAGTATTTATTGATCACCAGGAGTGGCCCCTGATCCACAGGATCCTTGAACATGTTTATTTGGACTGTGAGAGACTGTGCATTGTGAGAGAAAGACACTTACATCGGCTGTTTTGGGAGTCGAGTGATTATCTCACTCCTCTTGATTGTTGAAGAAACTCAGCGACAGTTTTGTCAACACTGACTCCTGGAACATGATCGATATTCATTTTGGACCTCAGGGCAGCAACACAACTGTAGGGATGAACGACACACACATCACAACATCATTATCATAATCACTGCGTCCCATATATGCATTCACAACAACCTACATGACAAATGTGGGGTGTAAAGTCTTCCTCAGGAGATGACAATGGCCGATCTTCTAATTCTGGAAGCAAAGTCTTGTCTTCGCCAGTCAATACTAGAGAAAGAAGAGGTCAGCAGAAAAGTATCTAGTCGTTATGGCATTGTTTTTTTTTAATAGTTATTTAACTTGCATTATGGAGGCTTTTGAACTCTTGTACATTGAAGACCTCATTCCAATTGATTTAGGCCATACTGGAAAAGATACAGAGAAAAGAATGCAATGAAGACATGTAAATTATTACAATGTCTATATTATATCATGCTCATAATTATTTGGTAGTAGTCAGCAAGACTTTCTTACTTATCTCAATACATAATAATAAAAATGTATGTAGTGGTCACGGAAGTTAGATTTGAGGTAAAGAGATATTGTTTTTATAACAATAAAACTAATATACAGAGTGCAAGTTGCAAAACTTAGTCATTGAAGAATGAAATGCAGACCTACATATATATATAGTGCAAGCAACTATGTTTATTGGCAAAACAAACGATTCATACAGATCAGAAGTGTTCGTAGCAGCCACATCATATTACAACTACAGACAGCTAATGCTAACAGCGAACGCTAATGCTAACAGCGAACGCTAATGCTAACAGCGAAACGCTAATGCTAACAGCTAACGCTAATGCTAACAGCGAACGCTAATGCTAACGCGAACGCTAATGCTAACACCACTTCACGGGGGAACTCTGGTGATATGGTCATTTAATTTTGTACATGTGGGGAACTAATAATTGACCGGAGTTTATGGATGGCTGAGGCTGGGCTAAGGCTTCGATGTTGTGTTGTCTGTTGTTGTTTCTCAAAGCTAAGCCAAGGTAATGCGCAGTTATTGCCACAAAATGCGGCCGTATTTCTACAACAGCTGGGGTCATAAAATTACAATTGTTATTTTATGGGCATTTGTCTCTCACTCCACACAGAGAGTAGGATTAAAACTGGCCCGCTGGTATAGATTGTTTTCCATCACGTGCCTATTACCCATGATGCTTTGCGCGAACGTCATTTTGTCGGTCTGGCTTATATTGCACGGATCATTTGTCCCCATGTCATCTAAAGCCACGAATTCGGCCGACACTGACCACGTTAAGTACATTGATACACTGGAATAATCTGTGAGGATTGGAGACATTGAGTGATGAGAGATTTGGATCCATATGAAATGTGGCGAGACCAGTGGACTTACTTTTACTTAACAGTTTTACAATTAAAAAAGGTCATGATGTATGATTTATTTCAATCAATACTTTATTTTGAACAAAGCCGTTGATGTCACAGGCCGTAAATCACTTCTTTCTGTACCACCCTTTCTCCCCTCCTCCTCCTCCCCCTCCTCCCCCTTTCCCCCCTCCTCCTCCTCCTCCTCCTCCTTAGGTGTTTAGAATTATTACGTCACAGTATTTGCAGCGAGACTGCCATATAAGGGCATGGGCGTCTAACAAAGCACTTCGGCCCAGCCCTCCTCTACTGTGCATCACTTTGTAGTCCAAGCTCAAGGATGCCAGCGAACAGGGCTGGACTGGCCATCGGGCGTACCGGGCAATGCCCAAAGGGTCGATGCCCATATTTGGGCCGGTCCGTCTGCCTCATACAAAACACATGTTTATGAGAAGTGTAAATCCGTTGAGAATTGTTCGCGCGGGGCACGCATTTGCATTGCGTTAAAAGTTCATGTTTGAGCCCAAAAGTAATATGTTGTGAACAAATTAAACAGATTTAGAGCCAGCAAATGGCTGACAATATGCATTTCAGTCTTTTTTGACCAATTCTCATCCCTGTAACAAACAATAGTGTTGTCTGTGTCACCTCCCTCACTCTGAGACATGTTTATTACTCTCTTGTAATGTAAACTATTGTACTTTATTTTATTGTTGAAACTGCACATATCCTGATCCTCTACAGTATTTGCTTCCACATACTGTATAAACCAGGAGTCGGCAACCTGCGGCTCCGGAGGCGCATGCGTCTCTTTCCTTCTGTAGAAGGAAAAACTTTCTTAACGTTTTTAAATGCTGTAAAATTGTGCATAAGTAATATTCAATTTAAACATTTCTGTCAACGTAGTGTGTCATATCCTGCGACGTAGGCCCGCGCCAGGCGGCCGCTGTTGTAAACAAACCGGCGTGTGAGCATCATAGACTGTGCGCATGGATCCCAAAGCTAAAAAGAGAAGAGTCGATAATAAGACTGGACTAAGAACATTTTCTTTCAGCAGGAAGGCCTGCTCCAATTATTTGAAAACACGATATGTCCACTTTAAAATAATGAGAGGTCTGTAATTTTCATCATAGTACACTTCAACTGTGAGAGACAGAATGCAAAAAAAACATCCAGGAATTCACATTGTAGGATTTTTAAAGAATTTATTTTTAAATGATGGTGGAAAATAAGTATTTGGTCACTTCAAACAAGGCAGATCTGTGGCTCTCACAGACCTGTAACTTCTTCTTTAAGAAGCTCTTCTGTCCTCCACTTGTTACCTGTATTAATGGAACCTGTTTGAACTCATCTGTATAAAAGACACCTGTCCACAGCCTCAAACAGTCAGACTCCAAACTCCACTATGGCCAAGACCAAAGAGCTGTCCAAGGACACCAGGAAAAGAACTGTAGACCTGCACCAGACTGGGGCTGTGTCCAAATTGGTAGGCAATTCTGAACATCAGCGGTGAGTGACCCAAACATAAACCTAACCTAAATCCATAATTCGATCCTCTGCAAATGTGTCCGAAAATGTGCCGGTATTTTAAAATGTGCCGGTATTTTAAAATGTGCCGGTATTTTAAAATGTGCCGGTATCTACTTCCGGGTTTTTTGGGATCGCCTTTTCTCGCATTACATCAGTGTTTTTGTCATGAAAACGTAAACGGAAAATTCTGAAAACTTCCGTGCACTTGTATTAAGACTGGATATGTATAAATTACTCTCCCATTAACATTTAATTGCGTTGATTGATTGGCATTTGTGTTTATTGAGCGGTTGGAACTACTTCCGGGTTTTTCACGATCGCTTTTTGACGCAGAGAAATAGTATTTTTGTCGTGAAGACAAGACCAGAAAATTCTGAAAACTTCCGTGCACGTGTGTGAAGAATGTATATGTATAAGTATTCTCTGATTAACATTTAAGTGTGTTGATTGAGCGTGGCTAGCTCCGGAGTGGCCGGAACTACTTGCGGAGTTATCCACACATTTGAAAGACAAGCAGAGAGTGCGTTGCCAAAGGGCAGCGGTCATTATTGTTTTGACAGGTCCGTTATAGAAAATAATGACCGGTACAACGTTTTGAAATTACATTCAGATCAATGGAGCGTTCTACTGCTGCTGTGAGGAGCCGTATAATAAAACGTGTTAATTAAGTGTTACGTGTTAATTACGATTAATTAACGCCACAAAAATTAGCGCGTTAAAAAAATTGACCAATTTTATGTGTATTTTCCACCGCGGAACATTCTTCACTGGAGGATGAGTTTCAGACGGACCGATTATACTGGTGTACCAACTGAGCTCCGTGACTGTGCTCCTCAACCATGGATCTATTGTCCTCCTGTCATTCACCAGACTGCCATTCACCAGACTGCCATTCACCAGACTGCCATTCACCAGACTGCCATTCACCAGACTGCCATTCACCAGACTGTCATTCACCAGACTGTCATTCACCAGACTGTCATTCACCAGACTGCCATTCACCAGACTGTCATTCACCAGACTGCCATTCACCAGACTGTCATTCACCAGACTGCCATTCACCAGACTGCCATTCACCAGACTGTCATTCACCAGACTGCCATTCACCAGACTGTCATTCACCAGACTGTCATTCACCAGACTGTCATTCACCAGACTGTCATTCACCAGACTGCCATTCACCAGACTGCCATTCACCAGACTGTCATTCACCAGACTGCCAAGGAAAGAATACATTGCTTGGATTTGAAACCGACCGCCACATATTGCGTTGCGTAATATTTAACGCTATTTAAAACACGCCACGTATTCGTTCCGCTGCATGTTTTTATTCCCTGCTCTCCGCATGTCTGTCACCCGCGCATCTCTCTCACTAACCTGCTTACACACACACACGCTCACACACACATACGCTCACACACACACACGCTCACACACACACGCTCACACACACACACGCTCACACACACACACGCTCACACACACACACACTCCCTGCATCTCCAGCAAACACGCAATTTCGCTTTTCTTAGAAAGTTAGAGTCGCAAGTTTGGGGTAAATGTAGTTGGGTTGTCAGCAATGTTCCGTCTAAGCTGCGTTTGATAAAGAACAGGGCTCGGACCAACTGCACCGTGCACACCGTGAACTCTGACCCCGGTCTTACCGCGGACTACACCAGCTGCAGTGTGTGCGGAGCCACAAACACTAACGCACACACACTTGTGTAGGGGAGACCAGCGTCCCCTTCAGTTTAGCACAAAGTTGCCTGTTGCGGAGTAAAGTTAGTTTTGTGGCATTATGACAATAATTATCTTAGATCATTATTGGTCCATGTGTTTTATTTTATAATGCCATATGACTAAATAAAACCATAAATATTTAGTATTAAATATGAATAGGGAAAAATCCACTTAGAATATTTTGTGTTTTTAGTGCAATTCACCAAATATATTCCTCAATCTACTTTAATTCACCATCTATAAAAGACTACAGGAGGTGCATGCAGGAGGTGCATGCAGGAGGTGCATGCAGGAGGTGCATGCAGGAGGTGCATGCAGGAGGTGCATGCAGGAGGTGCATAAAAATGTGAATGGTTTTCAACAGAGATCTCAGTGTTCCACGTGCCGCTCAAGGCAAGGCAAGTTTATTTATATAGCACAATTCATACACAAGGCAACTCAAAGTGCTGAACAAAATAAGAAAGCATTAAAATCATAAATAATCACAGAACATTAAAAAGAAAGATAAAAATATAAACTCCCTCAGTTGTAGCACAGCTAAACAGAACTGTCTTTAACCTGGTTTTAAACATTGTCAGAGAGGAGGCCTGTCTCACATCTTCAGGAAGACTGTTCCAGATTTTAGCAGCATGAATCTGAAAAGCAGCCTCCCCATGTTTAGTTCTGACTCTGGGCACTAACAGGAGTCCAGTCCCTGTGCTCCTCAGAGTCCCAGCAGGAGTCCAGTCCCTGTGCTCCTCAGAGTCCCAGCAGGAGTCCAGTCCCTGTGCTCCTCAGAGTCCCAGCAGGAGACCAGTCCCTGTGCTCCTCAGAGTCCCAGCAGGAGTCCAGTCCCTGTGCTCCTCAGAGTCCCAGCAGGAGTCCAGTCCCCGTGCTCCTCAGAGTCCCAGCAGGAGACCAGTCCCTGTGCTCCTCAGAGTCCCAGCAGGAGACCAGTCCCTGTGCTCCTCAGAGTCCACAGCAGGAGTCCAGTCCCTGTGCTCCTCAGAGTCCACAGCAGGAGTCCAGTCCCTGTGCTCCTCAGAGTCCACAGCAGGAGTCCAGTCCCTGTGCTCCTCAGAGTCCCAGCAGGAGTCCAGTCCCTGTGCTCCTCAGAGTCCCAGCAGGAGGCCAGTCCCTGTGCTCCTCAGAGTCCCAGCAGGAGTCCAGTCCCTGTGCTCCTCAGAGTCCAAGCAGGAGTCCAGTCCCTGTGCTCCTCAGAGTCCCAGCAGGAGTCCAGTCCCTGTGCTCCTCAGAGTCCCAGCAGGAGTCCAGTCCCTGTGCTCCTCAGAGTCCCAGCAGGAGTCCAGTCCCTGTGCTCCTCAGAGTCCCAGCAGGAGTCCAGTCCCTGTGCTCCTCAGAGTCCCAGCAGGAGGCCAGTCCCTGTGCTCCTCAGAATCCCAGCAGGAGGCCAGTCCCTGTGCTCCTCAGAGTCCCAGCAGGAGTCCAGTCCCTGTGCTCCTCAGGAGTCCCAGCAGGAGTCCAGTCCCTGTGCTCCTCAGAGTCCCAGCAGGAGTCCAGTCCCTGTGCTCCTCAGAGTCCCAGCAGGAGTCCAGTCCCTGTGCTCCTCAGAGTCCCAGCAGGAGGCCAGTCCCTGTGCTCCTCAGAGTCCCAGCAGGAGTCCAGTCCCTGTGCTCCTCAGAGTCCCAGCAGGAGTCCAGTCCCTGTGCTCCTCAGAGTCCACAGCAGGAGTCCAGTCCCTGTGCTCCTCAGAGTCCCCAGCAGGAGTCCAGTCCCTGTGCTCCTCAGAGTCCCCAGCAGGAGTCCAGTCCCTGTGCTCCTCAGAGTCCCAGCAGGAGTCCAGTCCCTGTGCTCCTCAGAGTCCGGGCTGGTTCATATGGGACTAACATGTCACTAATATATTTTGGTGCGAGGCCATGGAGAGACCTGTAACAAGCAGAGCTGTTTTAAAGTCTATTCTCTGAGCCACCGGAAGCCAGTGCAGAGACCTGAGAACTGGACTAATGTGGTCGTACTTCCTGGTTCTAGTCAGGACTAATGTGGTCGTACTTCCTGGTTCTAGTCAGGACTGGAGCTGCTGCATTTTGAATGTACTGCAGCTGTTTTACAGCCTGTTTGGACAGACCTGTGAGCAGGCCATTGCAGTAGTCTAACCTACTGGAGACAAATGCATGGATAAGAATCTCCAGGTCTACTTTAGACACTATGTTTTTGATCCTGGCAATGTTTTTTAGATGGTAAAAAGCTGCTGATGTTACTGATTTGATGAGGCTATTAAAATTTAAGTCTGAGTCCAGTATTACCCCTAGATTTCTGACCTTGTTTGAAGGTTTTAGGGAGAGAGACTGTAGATGACAGATGACGCTCTCTCTTTGTTTCTGGGGACCAAAGACAATCATTTCAGTTTTGTCTGCGTTTAGCTGAAGGAAGTTGTTTTGCATCCACTCACTGATCTGTTGGATACAGTGAAGGAGTGAGTCCACTGGTCCATGTTCTCCTGCAGTCAGTGAGACATAGATCTGAGTGTCGTCTGCATAGTTATGATAGGACACTTTGTTTCTGCGTATTAACTGACCTAACGGCAGCATGTAGATATTGAACAGAAGAGGTCCCAGGATCGACCCCTGTGGTACTCCACAGGTCAGGGCCATATGATCTGAGACACAGTTTCCAATCTCCACAAAGTACTTCCTGTCCTCAAGGTAAGACCTAAACCAACTTAGGGCGGTGCCAGCAGCGCTGGAGGTTGTGTTTTGCCCTGACCCATGAAAAATTAGGCTGAGTTTACACGGAGACAATGTGGCAGTAAAACGCTATAGTTGGATGTCGGTTTCTAACAACCGTTCATACGAAGACTGTTCCAGGTGAAAACGTAAGTGTTCAGATCCAGCCTCAGAGTGGGACAACTCAGAAACGCTGCACAGCGGGGGCTCTTTGACACCCGCGAGAAAGGAAAGGTGTGAAACCCCCCTCTGCTCTGACCCCCACCTCCTGCTGCTCTGACCCCCACCTCCTGCTGCTCTGACCCCCACCTCCTGCTGCTCTGACCCCCACCTCCTGCTGCTCTGACCCCCACCTCCTGCTGCTCTGACCCCCGCCTCCTGCTGCTCTGACCCTCACCTCCTGCTGCTCTGACCCCCACCTCCTGCTGCTCTGACCCCCGCCTCCTGCTGCTCTGACCCCCGCCTCCTGCTGCTCTGACCCCCACCTCCTGCTGCTCTGACCCCCGCCTCCTGCTGCTCTGACCCCCGCCTCCTGCTGCTCTGACCTCCACCTCCTGCTGCTCTGACCCCCGCCTCCTGCTGCTCTGACCCCCACCTCCTGCTGCTCTGACCTCCACCTCCTGCTGCTCTGACCCCCACCTCCTGCTGCTCTGACCCCCACCTCCTGCTGCTCTGACCCCCGCCTCCAGCTGCTCTGACCCCCGCCTCCTGCTGCTCTGACCCCCACCTCCTGCTGCTCTGACCCCCGCCTCCTGCTGCTCTGACCCCCACCTCCTGCTGCTCTGACCCCCGCCTCCTGCTGCTCCCACACGTACATTTGGACATGTGCAGTAGCGGAGAACAAACATCAACAACAATGGCGGCGGTCACACTAACTAGCTTCGTGGGCTTCGAGCACAGCACAGAGGATAATTCTACTCCTTCGTTCGTCCAAACGAGACCACGCGAAGCTCTAGGTTCAGTTTCCATTTTCACAGCTGCTGTTAAAATGCAGAATGATGTTGGTGCGTTCTGAGGGTCTGGCACAGGAAGTGAGTACACTGCCGAGGGGGGGGCTGGGCACGGGGCTGGGGGTCGTGTGAGTGTTGTAAAGTTTCTCTGCCCCCTACTGGCCGGGCGCTAGAACTACATCGTTTTTCAACCTCATGTGAACGCTGAGAAATCTGCATTAGGAGCCTGGTCGTTTCTGTTAATGGCCTGGAAACGTCTGCGCAGCGTCTCAGTATAAACAGGGCCTTAGAGGGAACATTGGTTGTCAGGTCAAAACACTTATGTAGCAGCTTTGAATCAAATAAACGTATTGTAAATAATGTTATGTCGATCAGTGTAATTAGTTATTAATTTGTTAATAATATTTTCAGGCCTCAACCAGGGTGTGACATTTGTACAGCTGTTCTACTGAAGCTCGTTCCCCCCGCACCCACCGGCAGAGGAGGCCCCCACACATTGATTCCAATCCTGTGGGAAACACTGGAATACTTTAGTTTGATAAATGACCGGATCTCTCCAAACATCTTGGGCACTTGAGTGGATGTAAACAAGACCACGTTCAGACGCAGCACCTGCTGCACAGAGGATACTATTTTACCATGGATCTATTATAATATATCATTTTACAAACGCGGTGTGAAGAGAAGAGACACAGGAATAACGTCTGTGGGAGCTTAAAACTGCGGTGATCAAAGAAGTAGGAGATATAAAAAGCCGCGGAGGACATGGCAAAGCTTCTGTTAGCATTAGCGTGCTAGCAGCTAAAATTGATAGGGCTGGGGACCGCCGTCTGCCTCCTCTCTCTCAAGAGAAGTCCTCCACTTCCTAAGACTGTACAGAATCATTAGAGCTGGTGTCTGATCACTCTCTACATCTTTGACAGAGCCGCCTGTCCCCTTTAGTCCTCCAGGCTACGCCCATTTAGAGGTAGATTTGAAAAGAAAATGTGAGTGACGTAAGCTAGGAGGAGCGGGGGTGAGAACCACTTTAAATTCTAAGCCTATGAATACAATTCAAAAAACATGGTGGAGGTAATATTCTCCAAAAGGTCACATTTGTTATTAGTTAACATTTTTTTTCATACGGAGCAGCTGTAAATATTACACAGGGTGACTTTAAGAAGTGTATGTTGTGGAAAGTGTGTGTGGAGGCGATGACAGAAACGTTATTTGATGTAAAGAAGTTCGTCTGATCCTCCACGATGAACATGTGTTGTTTATGTATTCAGTCATTATTCAATGGCAAACTTAAAAATCCATGTGAGAAAAAATACTTCTCACTCTTCTAAAGAAAAATATTTATATGCGATTAAAATGTGATTAATCGAGATTGATTAATTAGATTAATTTTTTTAATCGAGTCCCAGCCCTAATATATATTCATAACATGTCTTTGTTTGTTTGTTTGTGGCAGATCTACAAAGTCCACCTACAGAATGGGGTTCACCTGTGATCAGTGTGGAAAGACCTGCAGCTCTGCTTCTGATCTAAAGACCCACTACAGAACTCACACTGGAGAAAAACCATACGAGTGTGATCTGTGTGGAACAGGTTTTAACAGAAAAGGCGATCTCGAGCGCCACAGCAGAATCCACACTGGAGAAAAACCCTTCAGCTGTGACGTTTGTGATCAGAGTTTTAGACATGAGACTACTCTCAAAGCTCATCAGAGGATCCACACTGGAGAAAAACCCTTCAGCTGCGACGTTTGTGATCAGAGTTTTAGACAAGGGGGTCATCTCAAAGCTCATCAGAGGATCCACACAGGAGAGAAACCATTCAGCTGTGACGTTTGTGATCAGAGTTTTAGACAAGAGCGTACTCTCAAAGAACATCAGAGGATCCACACAGGAGAGAAACCATTTGAGTGTGACCAGTGTGGAAAAACATTTAGGAGCAAGCATCAGCTCTCACGACATCAGCGTGTCCACACAGGAGAGAGACCTCACCAATGTGACCAGTGTGAGAAGACTTTTACACGTTTATCTGACCTCACTGTGCACTACAGAATCCACACTGGAGAAAAACCCTTCAGCTGTGACGTTTGTGATCAGAGTTTTAGACAAGAGCGTACTCTCAAAGAACATCAGAGGATCCACACAGGAGAGAAACCATTCAGCTGTGACGTTTGTGATCAGAGTTTTAGACAAGGGGGTCATCTCAAAGCTCATCAGAGGATCCACACAGGAGAGAAACCATTCAGCTGTGACGTTTGTGATCAGAGTTTTAGACAAGAGCGTACTCTCAAAGATCATCAGAGGATCCACACAGGAGAGAAACCATTTGAGTGTGACCAGTGTGGAAAAACATTTAGGATCAAACATCTGCTCTCACTACATCAGCATGTCCACACAGGAGAGAAACCTCACCAATGTGACCAGTGTGAGAAGACTTTTACACGTTTATCTAGCCTCACTCAGCACTACAGAACTCACACTGGAGAAAAACCATACGAGTGTGATCTGTGTGGAACAGGTTTTACTACAAAAGAAGGTCTCAAGGTCCACAGCAGAATCCACACTGGAGAAAAACCATACGAGTGTGATCTGTGTGGAACAGGTTTTACTACAAAAGAAGGTCTCAAGCTCCACAGCAGAATCCACACTGGAGAAAAACCCTTCAGCTGTGACGTTTGTGATAAGAGTTTTAGACAAGAGGGTCATCTCAAAATTCATCAGAGGATCCACACAGGAGAGAAACCATTTGAGTGTGACCAGTGTGGAAAGACTTTTACACAATTATCTAACCTCACTGCGCACTACAGAATCCACACTGGAGACAAACCATTTGTCTGTGGAGACTGTGGGAAGACTTTTACTGTGTTTTCAAGCTACAAAAGTCATGAGAGAATCCACACTGGAGAAAAACCCTTCAGCTGTGACGTTTGTGATCAGAGTTTTAGACAAGAGGAAACCATTTGCATGTGACCTCTGCAGTAAAACTTTTAGAACTGCATCAGAGCGCACAGTTCACCATCGGAGCCACACTGGAGAGAAGCCGTACAAGTGTGATCAGTGTGGAACATGTTTTTCCAAAAGAAGAGATCTTAATATACACAATAGAATCCACACTGGAGAAAAGCCCTTCAGCTGTGATGTTTGTGATAAGAGTTATACTCGCAGTGGTCATCTCAAAGTGCATCAGAGGATCCACACTGGAGCGAAACCATTTGTCTGTGAAAAGTGTGGAAAGTCTTTTACACATAGCTCATCTCTTCATAAACACAATAAAACCTGTGAGAAGCAGGTGTGAAGACGCAGCATCTGGAACAAAGTGAAGGAGACAGAGCTGAGGCTGCATCATGTGAACCCAGAGTCAGACTCTACAGGATCACACTTCAGTCTTAACCCTGTGCTGCAGCTGCTGAGCTTTACAGACCAAACACTTATTGTGGATTTGAACCTCTTTACTTTGTGTCTGGAGACTCGGATACATCATGTTTTTGTCTGAAAGGAAAATCTTATGGTTCCTTTAAAGCTGCATCAAGTCTAAGCTTATACTGACATGTGATGAAGGAGACAGAGTGGGGACATTATTATTCTGAACTAAACTGCAGATAAAAACTATTGAAGCATTTTTACAAATTGTGTATTTCCAATTTTCTATCTGTTTTTTACAAATGTATTTGTGTTTCAAAGTGGTGGGCTCTAAATGGAGAAAGAAGTAAAAAGGTGCAGCCTCCCCATGAACATACAGAGCATATATATTAAACATGTGTTTCTTCTGCCGCTTTAGGACAAAGGATGCATTTTAGCTTTTGTGCTAATTCCAGCATCTTGATGTTGAAGCTGTTTCTGACACATCCATATGTACTGCCCTCATTCAAAGAAATGAACTGATGAATACAAATATGTCGTCTGTTTGGGACCATGAAGGAAGATCAAAGGAGGAAAACGAGTCCAGACAATAATGCAAGTTCAGTTGATTTGTCCTTTCTAAATCCATATTGATTGTTAGGATGTTGTTTTTCAATAAATGATTCCATTCTATTTACAAAGAGCGTTTCCAGTATCCCAGTACTTCCTTGTCGCCTCCAATAGCTAACAGTAATGTTGTTTATGTCACGTCCTGATCCTAAAGTCACAGATTATTACACCACTCTCCATCTCTTCCACACTGGTGAATATATTGTGGATTAATGTTTGTCCTTTCACAGTGGGCCTGGTTCTGTTGGTTTTAATGTTTCAGACGTGGATGGAACAATTAATACAATATTCTTCTTATTCCTATTTCACACAGAACACATTCCATTTTGTCATTCACAGCTTTTACCATAGCGATAAATGCCATTGCAGCTGTATCCATAGAAACAATTATCATAACAACTGTTGCCAAATCGTCTGTCACCATAGCAATTGTTACCATAGTGATACGTTTTTAAGTGTACTATGACAATGGCTACCATTGCAGCCAATACCCTGGCAATGTTACCATGGCAACGATTTAGTGTCCTTTTCTAACAGATAAACCTCTGACACGTCCTTTATAAACTCTTTATCAGGTGGATGAAAAGCTGACACAATATGTGCTTACGGTTTGCACAGAGGGAACAACAGCTTTGGAATGAGTTGTCATGGCAGCCGTTGGCATGGTTATTGTTGCCATGGTTAACAGATGAGTGAGAATGAGCCACATACACAAATACACATAGTTCATAACAGATAACACTGTTACATTGATCATCAGGTTAAGTATGAAAACATAAATACATTTCAGTTTTATTGAAAATGTCATGGATGTCTTTATTAATATTTATCTTTGTTTGGTTCAAGGTTTTACAATGTGATATAAAGATTTTTTAAAAATGATTATATGTTGATGCATTTCCTGACTTTAGATTTAAACACATTTATTCATCCAGGAATCATTGTTTGATTACATCATTGAGTAATATTATAATAGTCCATCCATCCATCCATCCATTTTCTTCCCCTTAATCCATTTCTGGGTCGGGGGGGTGGCCAGAGCTGCACCCAGTCACAGAGCACCAGCCCCTCACTGATCCTCCTGCAGGTGCTGAGTCCACAGGAGCTGAGATCTTTCAGTGGGGGCTTCAGGCAAAGTGGGGTTAAGTGTCTTGCCCAAGGACACAACGACAGCAGTCATCAGTGGGAGAAGGTGCAGAGGTGGGAATTGAACCCACGACCTTCTGGCCTTAAGGCCAATGCCCTCCCCCTGTTATAATATATAACATATCTTTATTTTTTTCATTCATTTAAAAACAAATGCAACGACAGCATTTAGTATGAATGAAAAGGAGCAGAAAGAAGTAAAAACTTATTAACACAATCATTTACAGTTCCAGTGCATGTGCACTATTGTAATGGTTTATCACTTTGAAACAAAAGCAGCACAAACAAGTGATTGTTTTTTGAGCACAATCTATGAAGGACCAACTTCAAGGAGGTTTTGCTTCTGTCACTAGTTTCCACATGTTGCCTCTGTCACATCTTTAGATCAGCTTTTTCAGACAGAAAAGTGAGAAAGAGAGGACCCCCCTCACTCAGCCAATCAGCTCTCAGCCCAAAGAGTCCCAGAGCTCTTTGTCACATGTTTAAAGACATGTTTGAATAAGATAAAAACAGCATGTTGTTGTCTTTCTGTCGGGAAAAGCATCGTGTGTTATTGATGCAGAAAAGAGTCCTGTATCCAGCGTTAATGTGGTTTCCATAAATACTTTCACTTTCATGTGTTTCCAGTCAGTAAATATTCTTGGAGACTGAAGAAAAGGCTCAGATGCAGAGTCTGGGATGGAGTCTCAGCAGAAGACATGTTTTATTGTTGGTTCACAGCGTAAGCCGCACGACCAGAGCTTCACAGCGTTCACATGGTTTTATACTAAGTCAGAACACAGAAGCTCTCCTCAGCGTCGCCATGGAGACAGTAGAGAAGTCTGCTCCCACCTTCAGACCAAAACATCCAGTGGAAAATCCCCGACTTCTACAGACTGTTGTAAGGAGATAAAAGAGGTTTAAAGTCTGTTCTTCATCTGTGTCTCTGCTGCGTCTCTTTACAGCTGCACTCTCTCAGGGGGCGGGGCCTCTCACACACACACACACACACACACACACACACACGCACACACACACACACACACACACACACACACAGACACACACACACACACACACACACACACACACAGACACACACACACACACACACAGACACACACACACACACACACACACACACACACACACACACACACACACACACACACACACACACACACACACACACACACACACACACACACACACACACACACACACACACACACACTAAAGTCCATTTCAGACCAAGCATGTCCCAGATCCTACAGCAGTGTCCTCGTTGAGCAGCTGACAGCAGTTATTCTTCCATCACAGGTTTATGATGGTTCTTTGGCTCTCACTGTCGCTCCAACGCTGCTGAGTTTTCAGATAAGAAACGTCGTCACAAATGTGTAACTGATGCTTTCAGATGTTCATCAGGACCAGGACAGGACTCAGGAGTGATGTCTCTGTTGTTGAACGAGGCCTTCTCTAAATACATTCAATGGACAATTTCAGCCAAAGACACTCACTTTCAAATGTGCCTCTCAGTGTGACTGTAGTCCTGCAGCACAGCAGCAGGGGGCGCCACACTCCTTCATAAATGTGGAGCTGAGGGATTAGAATCCTGTGTGTGATGATTCCAACATGTTCATATATCAGCCTTAAAACCAGCCGCACTAGAACCACCCTTTAATGTTGCTCAAACTGTGTGTGTGCTTTTCTACAACAAACATCGCAATATATGAATGATGTCAAAATTGTTGTGGTCGATACAGTAAGAAAAACTAAAGAATTCCATAAATCCAGGAGTTACATACATTTATACACACCCAAAACATACTTCAAACTAATATAAATGTTCCGTAGTAGCTGATATATATGGTCTGTTTGGATTAGAGGGGCCCAAAACGTCCTGTTCAGACCCAGGCTCAGGGCGCCACAGTTGGGGCGTAGGCTGCTCTCAGAGCTGTGTCTTTCATTTGTCTGTAGTGTTTGTCCTTGAAGAGAATAATGTTGGTGAAGTGCTCAGTGGGGGAGATCGACCAGAAAGTTACTGAGAGGTTTGTGTGGTCAGAGCATTTATCTGAGAAATATGTTAAAGGACCCTCAGTTTTTTTTTAATGTTAGTTACAGAGGGCTGTATGTTTTTAAATGTGAAGCAGTTTGTGATCCTGGACTGTGAAAGGCTCTATACAAATAACTGGACAGGGAAGTGTGACCCAGCTGTTGCTGTGGCAGGCTCTGCGCTGCGTGATTACGCACGGCTATTTGTATTCCTCATTCACATCTGGTAAAGCAATGTGTTATTTCATTAGATGTGTGTAAGCCTCACACAGACACACACCCCATTAACGCATGGACCGATGGACTATGGTATTGCTCACTCCAAATGTCTCACTGTCCACCCGCTGCGCACTCTTGGCAGGGCATCCAGGTGCCATGAGAGACGCGCCACAAAACTCCTCAAATGCTGTCATTCAGAAGTTTTGGCTCCAGAGTTTCTCTGTAAAATCTGGATGTCTCACTGCCCTGTCCATTTGAACAATAGCTAGCTACTACAGGCAAGAATTTGAGAAAAAAATAGTTTCCCCCTTCACAGTAGTAATAATGAAATTGGAAAAATTCACTAAAAATCAACAAAGACAGTTTTCCCAGTTTTGATGGGTGTTGTAGCTCACATTCAATGATAGCTAGCTACTACAGCCAAACTTTTGGGAAAAATATTGTTTTCCCCTTCACAGCGACAAAAATGAGATGCAGCCAAGAGGCCCATGATCACTCTGGATGAACTGCAGATAACTACAGCTGAGGTGGGGATGGTGTGTTCAGGGTGATGAGCTGTGTTGCTTTTACGCCAAACATATCGTTTTGCATTGTGGCCAAAAAGTTAGATTTTGGTTTCATCTGACCAGAGCACCTTCTTCCACATGTTTGGTGTGTCTCCCAGGTGGCTTGTGGCAAACTTTAAACAAGACTTTTTATGGATATCTTTGAGAAATGGCTTTCTTCTTGCCACTCTTCCATAAAGGCCAGATTTGTGCAGTGCACGACTGATTGTTGTCCTATGGACAGACTCTCCCACCTCAGCTGTAGTTATCTGCAGTTCATCCAGAGTGATCATGGGCCTCTTGTCTGCATCTCTGATCAGTCTTCTCCTTGTTTGAGATGAAGTGACTCCTCCAACAGTGATATAACTCCTCTGTGAGCTCCTGACTCCTCCAACAGTGATATAACTCCTCTGTGAGCTCCTGACTCCTCCAACAGTGATATAACTCCTCTGTGTGCTCCTGACTCCTCCAACAGTGATATAACTCCTCTGTGAGCTCCTCCTGACTCCTCCAACAGTGATATAACTCCTCTGTGAGCTCCTGACTCCTCCAACAGTGATATAACTCCTCTGTGAGCTCCTGACTCCTCCAACAGTGATATAACTCCTCTGTGTGCTCCTGACTCCTCCAACAGTGATATAACTCCTCTGTGAGCTCCTGACTCCTCCAACAGTGATATAACTCCTCTGTGTGCTCCTGACTCCTCCAACAGTGATATAACTCCTCTGTGTGCTCCTGACTCCTCCAACAGTGATATAACTCCTCTGTGTGCTCCTGACTCCTCCAACAGTGATATAACTCCTCTGTGTGCTCCTGACTCCTCCAACAGTGATATAACTCCTCTGTGAGCTCCTGACTCCTCCAACAGTGATATAACTCCTCTGTGTGCTCCTGACTCCTCCAACAGTGATATAACTCCTCTGTGAGCTCCTGACTCCTCCAACAGTGATATAACTCCTCTGTGAGCTCCTGACTCCTCCAACAGTGATATAACTCCTCTGTGAGCTCCTGACTCCTCCAACAGTGATATAACTCCTCTGTGAGCTCCTCCTCCAACAGTGATATAACTCCTCTGTGTGCTCCTGACTCCTCCAACAGTGATATAACTCCTCTGTGAGCTCCTGACTCCTCCAACAGTAATATAACTCCTCTGTGAGCTCCTCCTGACTCCTCCAACAGTGATATAACTCCTCTGTGAGCTCCTGACTCCTCCAACAGTGATATAACTCCTCTGTGTGCTCCTGACTCCTCCAACAGTGATATAACTCCTCTGTGTGCTCCTGACTCCTCCTCCAACAGTGATATAACTCCTCTGTGTGCTCCTCCTCCAACAGTGATATAACTCCTCTGTGTGCTCCTGACTCCTCCAACAGTGATATAACTCCTCTGTGAGCTCCTGACTCCTCCAACAGTGATATAACTCCTCTGTGTGCTCCTGACTCCTCCAACAGTGATATAACTCCTCTGTGTGCTCCTGACTCCTCCAACAGTGATATAACTCCTCTGTGAGCTCCTGACTCCTCCAACAGTGATATAACTCCTCTGTGTGCTCCTGACTCCTCCAACAGTGATATAACTCCTCTGTGAGCTCCTGACTCCTCCTCCAACAGTGATATAACTCCTCTGTGAGCTCCTGACTCCTCCAACAGTGATATAACTCCTCTGTGTGCTCCTGACTCCTCCAACAGTGATATAACTCCTCTGTGTGCTCCTGACTCCTCCAACAGTGATATAACTCCTCTGTGTGCTCCTGACTCCTCCAACAGTGATATAACTCCTCTGTGTGCTCCTGACTCCTCCAACAGTGATATAACTCCTCTGTGTGCTCCTGACTCCTCCAACAGTGATATAACTCCTCTGTGAGCTCCTGACTCCTCCAACAGTGATATAACTCCTCTGTGTGCTCCTGACTCCTCCAACAGTGATATAACTCCTCTGTGTGCTCCTGACTCCTCCAACAGTGATATAACTCCTCTGTGAGCTCCTCCTGACTCCTCCAACAGTGATATAACTCCTCTGTGTGCTCCTGACTCCTCCTCCAACAGTGATATAACTCCTCTGTGTGCTCCTGACTCCTCCAACAGTGATATAACTCCTCTGTGAGCTCCTGACTCCTCCAACAGTGATATAACTCCTCTGTGAGCTCCTGACTCCTCCAACAGTGATATAACTCCTCTGTGTGCTCCTGACTCCTCCAACAGTGATATAACTCCTCTGTGAGCTCCTGACTCCTCCAACAGTGATATAACTCCTCTGTGTGCTCCTGACTCCTCCAACAGTGATATAACTCCTCTGTGTGCTCCTGACTCCTCCTCCAACAGTGATATAACTCCTCTGTGTGCTCCTGACTCCTCCAACAGTGATATAACTCCTCTGTGTGCTCCTGACTCCTCCAACAGTGATATAACTCCTCTGTGAGCTCCTGACTCCTCCAACAGTGATATAACTCCTCTGTGTGCTCCTGACTCCTCCAACAGTGATATAACTCCTCTGTGAGCTCCTGACTCCTCCTCCAACAGTGATATAACTCCTCTGTGAGCTCCTCCTGACTCCTCCAACAGTGATATAACTCCTCTGTGAGCTCCTGACTCCTCCAACAGTGATATAACTCCTCTGTGTGCTCCTCCTCCAACAGTGATATAACTCCTCTGTGTGCTCCTGACTCCTCCAACAGTGATATAACTCCTCTGTGTGCTCCTGACTCCTCCTCCAACAGTGATATAACTCCTCTCTGTGCTCCTGACTCCTCCAACAGTGATATAACTCCTCTGTGTGCTCCTCCTGACTCCTCCAACAGTGATATAACTCCTCTGTGAGCTCCTGACTCCTCCAACAGTGATATAACTCCTCTGTGTGCTCCTGACTCCTCCTCCAACAGTGATATAACTCCTCTGTGAGCTCCTGACTCCTCCTTCAACAGTGATATAACTCCTCTGTGTGCTCCTGACTCCTCCTCCAACAGTGATATAACTCCTCTGTGTGCTCCTGACTCCTCCTCCAACAGTGATATAACTCCTCTGTGAGCTCCTGACTCCTCCAAGAGTGATATAACTCCTCTGTGTGCTCCTGACTCCTCCAACAGTGATATAACTCCTCTGTGCTCCTTACTCCTCCAACAGTGATATAACTCCTCTGTGTGCTCCTGACTCCTCCAACAGTGATATAACTCCTCTGTGTGCTCCTGACTCCTCCAACAGTGATATAACTCCTCTGTGTGCTCCTGACTCCTCCAACAGTGATATAACTCCTCTGTGAGCTCCTCCTCCAACAGTGATATAACTCCTCTGTGAGCTCCTGACTCCTCCAACAGTGATATAACTCCTCTGTGAGCTCCTGACTCCTCCAACAGTGATATAACTCCTCTGTGTGCTCCTGACTCCTCCAACAGTGATATAACTCCTCTGTGAGCTCCTGACTCCTCCAACAGTGATATAACTCCTCAGAGTCAGAACTAAACATGGGGAGGCTGCTTTTCAGATTCATGCTGCTAAAATCTGGAACAGTCTTCCTGAAGATGTGAGACAGGCCTCCTCTCTGACAATGTTTAAAACCAGGTTAAAGACAGTTCTGTTTAGCTGTGCTACAACTGAGGGATTTTATATTTTTATCTTTCTTTTTAATGTTCTGTGATTATTTATGATTTTAATGCTTTCTTGTTTTGTTCAGCACTTTGAGTTGCCTTGTGTATGAATTGTGCTATATATATAAACTTGCCTTGCCTTGCCTTGGTCTCTCTCTGGTCTCTCTCTCTGGTCTCTCTCTCTGGTCTCTCTCTGGTCTCTCTCTCTGGTCTCTCTCTGGTCTCTCTCTCTGGTCTCTCTCTGGTCTCTCTCTGGTCTCTCTCTGGTCTCTGTCTCTGGTCTCTCTCTCTGGTCTCTGTCTCTGGTCTCTCTCTCTGGTCTCTCTCTGGTCTCTCTCTCTGGTCTCTCTCTCTGGTCTCTCTCTGGTCTCTCTTTCTGGTCTCTCTCTGGTCTCTCTCTGGTCCTCTCTCTCTGGTCTCTCTCTGGTCTCTCTCTCTGGTCTCTCTCTGGTCTCTCTCTCTGGTCTCTCTCTCTGGTCTCTCTATGGTCTCTCTCTGGTCTCTCTCTGGTCTCTCTCTGGTCTCTCTCTGGTCTCTGTCTCTGGTCTCTCTCTCTGGTCTCTCTCTCTGGTCTCTCTCTGGTCTCTCTCTCTGGTCTCTCTCTGGTCTCTCTCTGGTCTCTCTATGGTCTCTCTCTGGTCTCTCTCTGGTCTCTCTCTGGTCTCTCTCTGGTCTCTGTCTCTGGTCTCTCTCTCTGGTCTCTCTCTCTGGTCTCTCTCTGGTCTCTCTCTCTGGTCTCTCTCTGGTCTCTCTCTGGTCTCTCTCTGGTCTCTCTCTGTCTCTCTCTGGTCTCTCTCTCTGGTCTCTCTCTGGTCTCTCTCACTTGTCTCAGCTGGTGCCACTATCTTTATATTTCTTCTTTAAAATGCTCCAAAAGCTGAATGTTTTCATACCTGTGTTACAGTAACCAAGGCAACAAGAAAACCAAAGATCACATAAATCAGAAGTTTATTACATCACAGACGTTTATCACATGTAGTTCTGACACTGAGGTGAGTCTCGGTCTGGATCAGAGACGACCTCCGACCTCTGGACTAGAGCAGGGAGCAGGACGACCTCCGACCCCCGCTGGCTGAGGCTGTAAAATGCACATCCTTTATTCTGTAAAGTAGTGAAGAAATGTTAAAAGTAACAAACAATTTATTAATCACAGTTCATCAGATCACGACAGCCTCAGTCCTGGGTCTACAGCCTCAGTCCTGGGTCTACAGCCTCAGTCCTGGTCTACAGCCTCAGTCCTGGGTCTACAGCCTCAGTCCTGGGTCTACAGCCTCAGTCCTGGGTCTACAGCCTCAGTCCTGGGTCTACAGCCTCAGTCCTGGTCTACAGCCTCAGTCCTGGGTCTACAGCCTCAGTCCTGGGTCTACAGCCTCAGTCCTGGGTCTACGGCCTCAGTCCTGGGTCTACAGCCTCAGTCCTGGGTCTACAGCCTCAGTCCTGGGTCTACAGCCTCAGTCCTGGGTCTACAGCCTCAGTCCTGGGTCTACAGCCTCAGTCCTGGGTCTACAGCCTCAGTCCTGGTCTACAGCCTCAGTCCTGGGTCTACAGCCTCAGTCCTGGGTCTACAGCCTCAGTCCTGGGTCTACAGCCTCAGTCCTGGGTCTACAGCCTCAGTCCTGGGTCTACAGCCTCAGTCCTGGGTCTACAGCCTCAGTCCTGGGTCTATAGCCTCAGTCCTGGGTCTACAGCCTCAGTCCTGGGTCTACAGCCTCAGTCCTGGGTCTACTAAGCCTCAGTCCTGGGTCTACAGCCTCAGTCCTGGGTCTACAGCCTCAGTCCTGGGTCTACAGCCTCAGTCCTGGGTCTACAGCCTCAGTCCTGGGGCAGACTACCTTTGGGCAAGACGTTTTTCTCGAAGTATCCAGGGTTGTTGATGTTTCCGGCCTTCCTGTACTGTCCGACCACAAACACTGTTGTGCCGTCAGTGGCCACGCCCACTCCCAGCTCTGTGCTGTCCTTCCACACCACCTGAGTGAAGTGTCCTGCAACACACACACAAGCACACACACCCACACACACGCACACACACATACACACATACACGCACACACACACACGCACACACACACACGCACATACATACATGCACACACACACACACAAACACACACACACACACGCACACGCACACACACACACACGCACACGCACACACACACACACACGCACACACACGCACGCACACACACACACGCACACACACACACGCACACACACACACGCACACACATACACACACGCACACACACGCACATACATGCACACACACACACACAAACACACACACACACACACGCACACACACATACACACACACGAACACACACATACACGCACACACACACACACGCACATACATGCACACACACACACACAACACACACACACACACACGCACATGCACACACACACACACGCACACGCACGCGCACGCACACACACACACACACACGCACGCGCACGCACACACACACACACACACACACACACACACGCACGTACACATACATGTACACACACACACACACACACACGCACGCGCACACACACACACACACACACACACACACACACACACGCACGTACATACATGTACACACACACACAAACACACACGCACACACACATACACGTTTTTGTTACCTGGTGGGTCCCTTTGACAGGGCCGTTCAGAATGGGACCCATAGACATAATCTTTTTTTACCAAGACTTTAAGTAATACAAAACAGTCAATAGAAACCAAACAACTATTTTAAAGGAATTTTATTTTAGATTTTGTTTTCGAATTGCAGTGATTCTATTTTTGACATAGAATTTAATGCCACTCCATGTCCGATGTCTAAGGTCATCTGGTGAGGCATTAATGCAGGCCAGGCCAGGCCAGGCCAGGCAGTGAGACTTCCCAGGGACCTTTCCAGTCTGTATGAAAGGCGTCATGGTCTTCTCCACAGCCTTCACCTCAGATGCAGACCATGGCTTTCTTACACGTTCTAGGGAGAGAAATAAAAATATATTAGCGATATACACTCCCAGGGTGAGGACCAAGCAGCCTGGCTGTAATCCCCCACCTGGTACACTTACCAGAAGGGGCACTGCCACTACCATGGGGTGCATCTGGATGAATGGTTGAAGGTTCTCCGCTTGAAGTTTCTTTTAGCCCGTCCGTTTGTGAGAGGATCTCTACTGCTCTCCCTGTCGCACAGAAAATAAAAATACAAGTGGCCTTTAGGGGAAAAAAATCATACATATTTTAATAATATCAAGAATTACCTTCAGGCTCAATTGGTATCTGGTCGAGGCTCTTTCCTTCGAATTCCGTCACTCTTCCCTGCTCCATGGCCATCAACACTTTGCTGATTTTGGCCAGCTCCAGTGTCCCCTCTGGTAGTCTGTAATATTGCCTGTGGATGCGAATGTCATGGCCGAGGAAGTTGGCAAGTATGTCCATCTCATTCTCTTTCATATTGAGAACTGTAGACATAGTAGCTATGTGCTTTCTAAGTTTGGTTGAGGATAGCATCTCTGGATGCACCGCACCACATTCTTTGGCTACCTGGCGTAGGGAGTCTGATCCCCTGATGTGGGTGTCTGCGCCCGGGCGGGAAAAGAAGTATGGGTTATGGTCAGAGATGGAACAGGCCCTTCTGTTCTCCACCAGCACCTCCATCGAAGCAATCATTTCAGGAGTCAAAAGAACCGGCACTTTCCGACTTCTTTTCCCTTTAATTTCAATGCGTTGAAAATGCTGACACAGCTTTTTCTCAAGTTGGGACAGTCCCAGAGCAATGTCAGAATGGATCCCAGTCTTACTTCTTAAGGTAAAGGCTGTCAGTGGCATCTTTGAAACCTCACCTTCCCTTCTTCGATTGAAAATGATGACCTCACAAAGAGTCAAAACTGCCAGTTTAGACCAATGCTTAGACGTTGGCTCACTTATTAGGGTTTGCACATATTCAGGTCGACATACCTCAATATGTGCATGCATGGCTCTAACGTCCTCAGTCAGAGGGAGCAGGTCCGGAGTGTTCCACTTGGCTTGCCGGAGGGTCTGTAGGGCAGCAGAAGAAACACAGACGTCCCACCTCTTCTCAAAAAGCAGCCGGCTTCGTTGGAGGTTTTTTAATAAATAGTTCATCAACACAATGCTCCATTTTTGAGTCACATTCAAGAATATCTGCTAGCTTTCTGAGGCTATGG
The DNA here is from genome assembly GCA_964034765.1 of Knipowitschia caucasica. Classification (NCBI taxonomy): domain Eukaryota; kingdom Metazoa; phylum Chordata; class Actinopteri; order Gobiiformes; family Gobiidae; genus Knipowitschia; species Knipowitschia caucasica. Next base: position 44,096,420 of record OZ035831.1, read on the forward strand.
CCGAGTTTGAGGGCCAAGGATGGAGTCTTGTATTGATTTGTTTCCTCATCATATCCAGCCACAGACCTGACTGCATCAATCACATGGTTAAAGTTGGAAGGAATAAAGAAATCCTTAATTGTTTTCAGTTTCCCTGCGGTTTTTGCTTCGTTAATTAACCTACCGACTTCTCTCATTTTCTGCCTAATGTAATCATGCTTAGTCTTATCATGCCCGTGTTTTAAGTACAGGTGCTCTCCGAGTCTCAGAATCCCCTTTTCTGCTTTGACAACACCCGTGACCTCATCCTGATGCATTGCCGAAATTAAAGACCACAGCTTTTTGCTGATGCCCTCCGGTACAGGCTGGGCTAGGGAGCAGAGGGACTGGACCCTACTTCTACCTGGTTTAGCCTGGGCATCTTTCTGTGAAAGCCGGCACCTGGCCACATGCCTCCACAGCGACTTTCGCTTAAGCAATGCCCCACAGTCTATACAGTGCAAAAACTCACTGGATTTAACTGGGGAATTTGGCTGTTTAGCTGGGACTAAAGTTCCAATGCCGGCCTTTAAAACCTCAAAATTGTGCTCACGGTTTCCACTATTCCTGATCAAATCAAACTGAAGTTTACGTGCTTTAGATTTCACAGGTAGAGCCAATGCTCTGGCTACGTCACTTTCATTTCCATGTTTTCTAGTCAAATGACGGGACATTTTGTGGCAGGACATTGAACAGTAGAGGCAGAAGTGTCTCTTGCTGTATACTCGCCCCCCATTTTTCTTCTTTTGCAGCTGCATGATAACAATCTTATTTGCCTTTGGTTCGTCACTTTCCGAGTCTTGAAGAAAAGTGTTTTTGATTTTTCTTTTTCCATACTTTTTTACAGGTTTCTTCTTGACAGTTAAATCGTCAGAATCTGAGTCGACTTCATCAATTAGGGACTCTTGACTAAGCTGCACAAACAACAAATAATTTGTAATCATTCTATATAACAATTTGAAGTCATGACTTGTAGTCAGCACTTACCAGTGGTTTGTAAGCGTGCGCTTCAGTGTGCTCCTCCATGATTTCTTGCAGCCTAATGAACCACACACTTGCACCTTTTTCTAGCCTGACACCTGATTTCCTCTGTTGTGCTGCTCCATGATTGGCTCCAGCCTGCTGGACTGAAATTGCCCCAGTGTGCCCCTCCTTGATATCCCGCAACCCACCACCAGGGTTCCGACACATAACACACTTTTTTCAGGAAAGTAAACCTCCAGGGGTCCTTTCCATATTTTTACAGAGACTGCATAAGGACCGTTAGAAAAGCATTACCCATTGATTATTAAGCTTGGACCAGTGGGGTCCGGTGTTCGGGCCCCACCACGTAAAACCAGTCCCCATGACGTGAGTGGAATCTCAGGTTATGGAACCCACCAGGAGTTGAAAACAAGTGCACGCACACACGCACATGCATACACACGCACGCACGCATACACGCACACACACACACACGCACACACGCACACGCACACACACGCACATACATGCACACACACACACACAAACACACACACGCACATGCACGCACACACGCATACACGCATACACGCACACACACTCATACACACACACACGCACACACGCATACACGCATACACACACACACGCATACACACACACGCATACACACACACACACACACGCACACACACACACACACACACACACATGTTTTTGTTTTTTCTTCTAATCTAATCTACCCTAGCCAGTACCAGGTCCTTCTTTAGTCCCTCTTGGTCCTGGTTCTATCCAGGCTGAGCTGGTACTTAAATGTTCTAACTGACAATGATTGGCCAGAGTGCTGCTAGAAGCCGTGGTTACCAAGGAATGTCCCCGGATGCTGGTTTGTTGTGGGTCGGTTGCCGGGATACGGTACCAGAAGTGTGATGGAAAATACAGCATGTGTAGAGTAAAGTTTGTGAATCTAGTAAAACCCGCTAAAACAGACTGATGTTTCAATCTTGACTGGTCCTAATATCAGAACGTCTGGTACTTTCTAAATGTTTTCAGAGTGTGACATCACCAGTGTTCATGCCGAACCCAGGTTTCTGGAAGTTGTAGTCTTTGATCTCACTGTACCAGCTGTCCACCGCCTCGTTACCTGGAACACAGCAATGAAATACTGTGACTGTGATTCTAATGAGGAGGTGCTCTCTCTCTGTGTGGGTGGTG